>PVJO010000376.1:0-253369 GCA_004026905.1 Hystrix cristata
AGCACATCACGTGCCTTGAATGAACTCACAAGATTGAAGCCATATGGGTGCATGTTCTTTAACTCCCCCTTGTCACTCCATTAAGCTCATATTGACTAGTTTCTTTTCTTTTATCCAAATTAATCTCTTTTGTCCTCTTCATCCCAGATTTTTGAAGAAAGTGACATTTTCATAGATCAAATGGACTAAGTACAGTGCCACAGACGTAATTTACATGTAACAAAAGTTGTTGACTAAGTAGCCTCACTTGAAACCTGAGCAGGAAAATTAGGATGCCATGTTGAAATAGGGTGGAAGAGTCATTATTCAGGTTTTGATGAATTTCAAACTAGCTGAAAAGACAGGGGTATGCTTAATGGTAGAACACTTCATAACATGCAGAAGGTCCCAGGTTTAATATCCAGCACTAGATGGTGGGGGCGGGGGAGTGACTGGGACTGAAACTAGACCAGAATTCAAATCCTAATACTACAATAAGGAAAAAAACCCCAAAACACCCAGCAACAAACACCTCAAAACCAAAAACAGCAGCAAAATGCCAAAAGTATAAAAACAAAGAGCGAATCCCTATGTTCAAGCCCAAGCACTGGGTTAAAAAGAGAGAGAGAGAGAACAAAGAATTTGTCTTCATCTTTTTATTGTTATTACAAAATACCTGAGGCTAGCTTCTTCAAAAAGAAAACAGATTTATGTAGCTCACAGTTTTGGAGATGGGGCAGTCCCACTGGTTCAGCCTCTAATGAGGGCCCTCTTGGCTGCATCACGTCTTCATTGATGGCATTACTGCAGGAATGTATGAGAAAAGGAGAAATCACATGGCAAGATAGGAAGCCAGAGAGAGATTCAGGAGTCAGTCTTCCTCTTGTACAACAACTCACTTTTTTTTTTCCCCCTCTTGGATTTTATTTTTTTTAATTTTTTTATTTTTTTAAATTTTTGTTGGTGGGAGTGTAGACTGGTGCAACTGCTATGGAAATCAGTGTGGAGATTCCTCAGGGAACTAGGACTAGAGATTCCATTTGACCCAGCTATTCCACTTCTTGGTATCTTCCCAAAAGAATTAAAATCATTATACTGCAGGGATATATGCACACCCATGTTTATAGCAGCACAGTTTGTAATAACAAAATCTTGGAAACAGCCCAAATGCCCATCAACAGCAGAATGGATTAAGAAAATGTGGTTTTTTTTATACAATGGAGTACTACTCTGCCATAAAGAATGATAAGCTTGAGATAGTCCTAGGTAAATGGATGCATCTTGAGACCATACTCTTAAGTGAAATAAATCGGACACACATGTTTAAACAACTCACTTTTAAAAAGACTAATCAGATCCCATGAGAACTAAGGGAAGTGTACCTAATAACCTAACTAACTCCATCCCATTAGGCCCTATTTCTCAAAGGTTCTATCACCACACTGAACAGCAAGACCCTAACACATGAACGCTTGGGGATAAAGCATATTCAAACCACAGCACCACTCCAACCACCTAGTAAATAAGGGTCACCTGGACTGGTGGAACGAGGCTCTGGAGTATGACTTTGCATTCACGGCTCACTCTTTAGAGACTCCAATAGACCATGCTTTTCCTTTTCTCACTCTTTTTCTCTCCCTCTCTCTCCCTTTCCTTCTCTCTCCCTCCCTCTCCTTCTGCTTTTACTTTTGTTTTTGTTTCTAACTCCTTTCCTCTACATGCCTCACAATCAATATTGTCTGGGAAGGAATGATATGATTAGGCAACATATCATGTAAAACTGACAGCATTTTCATGTATGGACACCCCAAAGTATTAAGGGTCAGCCCACGATGATTCCTTTAGGTTTGGCTGTTTACTATGGATTAGGTCTAATTAGACCACATGCTAATTACATAGCATGCCCAGGGTATACAACACTATGATGCTGGTGACCAGTGTTGAAAGATGGCTGATTTCTGAAGGGACCTGGCAGGTAGTTAGAATTTTATAGTTGTCATATCTGTTTGCCAGGTGAATCTTTCTGTTGAAATTAAGCTAGGATCGCTAGACCTAAATTTAGCAAATAAAAATATAGGATTCTACTCTAAAGTGGAATTCCATATATACAATAAATATTAGATGCAATATTGAGGACAAATTTATATGTGCTAAAATGGTCTTGTGTTCTATACTATTCACTTTTTATAGCAGGAAAAACAACTTAGATGTAGTAGGAAAATGGATGGAGGAAAAGGCATCAACATAATGCTTAATTTGGTGGCAGAAAGATTAATTACAAAAGTAGAGGTGGGGACATTTTTAGAAAGAAGTGGGATTTGAAATGGGCTTTATGAAGTAGGTAGAATTTTAGCATGTAGCGGAGAGGGAACAGTTTTGTAGGCAGGGGGAATATGCTAAACAAAGTTATGAATAGGCCGAATATAGGTGCCCATAGCTCAAGGTCTAGTGTGTACAGACCTGTACTCGCCAGGAAGTTGTACCATGGAGGCATAGTGTGGAATACTTCCCATTGCAGGTGAAAAAGATTTATGACTATCAAAAAGAGTTTTGGACAGGGTGAAAGCAGGTCTGTGTTTAGAGGTCAAGAGACTAGAAAGGTGAAAGATCAGAGGCACCGAATCATGAAGCTACTGCTGTAGCTCACAGGGGTGTAGAGCTGGAAAGGACACAGAAGTTTGGGAATAGGCCTTGGCCTTGTAATACTTATCAGGCCTAAGTAATACCTATCAGGTAGCCACCAGGACAACCTAGATAATGAGTCTTATTATATTTTCTATGAAATACTGCTAAAACTTGCATCACAAGTTGGAGGAGGAAAGTAAGTATGTATAAAATCCATGGTGATGGTCATGACTCAAGAAAAGTGTTGTTTTTAAAAGTTTCTCCCTTATTCTTTGTTAGTGCAGCCTGCAGGACTTGTTCGACTGCTTTTGGTCCTTGCCCCTGCCATCTTCAATCTCGTTTTACCCGTGGGCGCTGACAGGACAGCGCACTTCAGGCGCTCTGAAAGATCACAGACCTGGTGTCTGCATCCCTGCCTGGGCTAACAGCCTTTGTGCACAGCAGGCCCTGAACAAAAACGTGTGAGCCATCAGGATGTGGGGAGCGGAGGGGGTGGGTGCCAAATCCGACTGCTGGCCAGCCAGCGCCCAGGGTCTTGCCCAAGAGATGGCCTGCTCCAGAGCAGCCTCGCGGTCCTCAACCGGGCCGCGCGCAATCCCTCCTCCCGCCCGCCGGACGCCGGCGAAGGGGTGAGGAACCCGAAGGGCTGCCTTCCACTCGGAAGGGAAATCCCCCTCCCCCAGGCCGTCGGGCTCTTTCTCGGGAACTGCTCACTTCGGCCCCCCTCTTCGGCCCTCCTCGCCGTCCCGAGAAGCGAAGGCGCGGCTTTCCAGACGCTGCGGGGTGGGCGGGGGGCGGCGGCGGAGCGGGGCGGCGCGCGTCGGCACGCGGCAGGCGGCGGGGGGTGGGAGGGGACTCCGCTAACTTTCTTATTCAGCCTCTGGGACCCGCGCGGACCTTCCTGTCGGCGACACGGGCAGGCCGGCCTCTCGGGCCCCCACGAGGGCACGCGACCCAGAGAAGCCGCCCACACTGCTCGCTGGAAGACGGCGCGCACCAGACGGCGGGAGACGAGTTCTCAGAGATGGACCCCTTCAGCCTCCCCAGCGTCGCCCTCGTCGCAGCCCTGCTGCTCCTGGTTTTGTGCCTGCGCTCGCGGCGCGCCAGGTAAGCCCTACAGGCCTCCCGGCCACGCATGCGCCCTGGTCCCGCGGCCGCGCGCGTTCCGAGCCGGGCGCGTGGTTTCCCGCGCGGACAGAGCTTGCTCCAAGCCACTGGCGTCCTTTGGGAGAGTGTGTAGTAACAAAGGCTTCTCCTGTTTCTTGCCCCTACAAACGCATACATATTAAAGATTTGGGACCTGATTTGATTTGCTGCTCCATCGTAGGTTGTTATAATTCCCTGCGTTTGCTGTGTGCGTTGTGACGCGTGGCTTTCGTTTGGATGGGCACATTTTTATGCCGTGTTACTGTGAGATGATGCTTTACGGCCTAGAATTCAAAGAGCATTTCAGGAGAGGAATTTTCTTACACTTCTTTCAGTTAAATGGAATGTTTCAGGAAAATGCCAGAGGTGCACGTCTGAACAGCATCCCTGGGTGCTGCCCCGTGCCTCAGTTTACCTGAATGTGCGTCATCTGGAAAAATGAAATAGTAGTACTTACCTCATAGGATTTTTGTGAGTAGTAAATGAGTGAATAGTATGTGTGTGTGTGTTTGCGCTGTTATTTTTATTAAGACAAAGATTACCAATAACAACCTAACCCAGAAGTGTGTCGCTTCAAATAATTTGAAACATGGCAATAGAAAAGTTGAAGCAAAAGTCTTCACTTTGAATTTACTTTATACATATTTTTTTCTTTTCTTTCTTTGCCTTTTTTGTGTATGTACTAATAAAGTTTTCTGGCTTTTAAAAAATATTTAATTATTGGAATATGGGGGATTGAACACAGGGCCTACACACTGAACTATATCTCCAGGCTTTTTGTTTTATTTTTTATTATTTTTATTTTGAGACAGAGTCCAAATCAGTATGTTGCCTAGACTGGGCTCGAATTTGTGATCCTCCTGCCTCAGCACCCAGCAGATAAATTTGAGGGGGGGAGGGTGGTAACTGTAATCTTGATATATACACATGTTTATACATATATACCAATATATATATCTGTACATGTGATATAAATTGTTTCTCTGATTTTTGGGAAAATGGCACAATTGTATTACACTTAAATGCCTGTGGACATTTCTAGAATGCCCATGGATAAATATTTAGATGGAAGTAATTTTATTTCTTCTCGCAGAAGTTTTCAGAGGGCTTTCTGGAATGTGTAGTACTCTTTCCCAGGTTGTCTTCTCCAGTGGCTGTGCTTTTTGCATTCCAGCCAAGATAGTTGGGTCAATTTAACTTCAGTGTTGCATGACCCTGTGTAAGTTCCACCTTCTGTATTTGTACTTAAGACTCATATTTAGGTGTGTCTTTAAAGAGGTGGTAGACAAGAAGGCTGTTTGTTCTGCTCCCACTTTATATGCAGGGCAGAAACAGACAAGCTGACTAGGGCATTCTAGATCACTGAAAGTAATTGGAGTAAGAATGTGGAACTTGTTGGGGATACGGTTCAAAAGGCAAAGCAGCAGGGTAGGCTTTCTCCCTAAGCAGTCTAAGAACAAGTTGATCTTCCTCTCTATTACTGAAAATTATTTTATAGTGGTATTCATGCTATCAATTGCCAATTATTTCATACCAGGAAGACACTATTTTTTTTAAATTTTATTTTAATGGTACATTTTAGATGTACATAGTGATAACATTCATCATAGGGAATTTGTACCTGTACATGACATATCTTGTTGCTTCTTTTTTTCTCCGTTCCCCTCCCTTCACCCCCTCCTCCCTCCTTATTTACAAAAGCTTTGTTTCAATTTTTTCCTTGCATTTCTTATTTCTCTTGTCCCTCTGTTCCTTTCCCCCTCCTCCTCCGTTGTTCCCTTTCCCATTTGGACACTTTCTTCCCTTTCCCAATATAATACATTTTAGTCTTTATTTACACTTTCAGTTTCTCACACCAGAGAAGCAATGCCGTATTTAAACATGTATGTCTAATTTACTCCGCTTAAAAGTATGGTCTCAAGATGCATCCATTTACCTAGGACTATCTCAAGCTTATCATTCTTTATGGCAGAGTAGTACTCCATTGTATTAAAAAAAAAACACATTTTCTTTATCCATTCCTCGGTTGCTGGGCATTTTTGACCCAGCTATTCCCCTTCTTGGTATCGTCCCAAAAGAATTAAAAGCATCATACCGCAGCGATACTTGCACACTCATGTTTATAGTGGCACAGTTTGTAATAGCTAAATCTTGGAAACAGCCCAAAGGAAGACACTATTTAATGCAAATCTACAGAGCTGTATATTCTAGAGAAGTTTAATACACTGTAGTTCAGTACATAAACCACAACTCCATTTGACCCAGTGTATGAGTCACTTTATTGTTATCATTTCTTGTGTTTGGATAATTTACTCTAATGCTCTGGGAAAATGCTCTTGTCTGATGTCACCTCTAGGAAGAAAACCATGGTTAGGAATCCCCTACAGAATCTTACAGGTTTTTTTGTCCTAATACTAATATGTTTGCATATATGTTAATAAAAATAATAGAAAAAATCATTCTGTCACAACTTGAATTTTGCATTTTCAATAAATTTTAGATACCTTTCTATATTAGTTTATAAAAATCATCATTTGTGTGATCCTACAGAGCTGTGCCAACCCCCAACACATGGATATCTTTGGGTGCTTGGGGAAATATTTATGCAGGATCATGGAGTTATCAAAATATATATGTGTTTTACATTTTAATTGATGTGAAACGTCTGTAAATCCCATTTTGTTTTACTACTAATGATCTAAGAGTATGTCCTTACATTATGGTGATACTAACATTATGAATCATTTTAATTTTGTTGATCCAATACCTGAATAAAATAAACTATCATTTTAAAATCCCAATTTCCATGTATTTACTTCTTGGGGAGTTTGGTTATCTTCAAAAGAATAAAAGGGGTTTATTTTCTTCTATTACCTGTTTATTTTTCTCTTGGGTTCTTTTTCTATTTCATCATTAATGGCTCTTGTATGATAGGGACTTTTATACTCTTTTATACCTGGTGTAATTGTTTTCATTATTGTAAGTTGTATTTGCTTAAGAGTTTCAGATATAGTTCCTTGCCTAGAAAACACTTCTACATCCCATTATGATAAAAATTCCCTCATCATCAATTGATTTTAATTTACTCATATGTTAATTGCATTTTTATTTTCATGTGTTTCATTCCGTTCTTATCCTTTGAACAATTGTGTCTGAAAAGTTCGTCATAAGGCGTGTGATAAGAATGCTAGATGTTCCAAAGTAAAAATTTCAGTGTCACTGTGTTAGTCAGTTTTTTGTTGCTGTGACCAAATAACCAAAGAAAACAAGTTAGAGGAGAAAAGATTTGTTTTGGCTCAGTTTCAGCAATTGCAGTCCACTGTTGGCTGGTTCTGTTGCTTTAGTTCTGTGACAAGGCAGAACATAATGGCAAGAGAGTGTGGCAGAGCAAAGCTGCTCAATTTATGGTAGCCAGAAGCAGAGAGAGCAAAAATTTGCCAGAGGAAGGAGCAGGAGACATGATATGGTTCTTGAGATCCTGTCCCAAAGATCACTCCCTCCAGCAAGTTTCCGTCACTTTCTGTTTCCATCACTTTCCAACAATCCCATTATAGTATCATCTAATCAATAAATTAATCATTGATGGAGTTAGCACCCTCATGATCTAATTGTATCTGGAAATGCCAACAGATATTTAGTGTGCTTTACTAATTTCCTAGGCCTTTGTCAGTCCAGTCAAGCTCACAATCAAGGTTAACCATCACAGTTACCTAGAAAATTGGTAAAATTGAAAAAAATAAGAACCAGCTCAAAGATCATTTACTGCCTTTGACTACCTATCATTGAATCTGCCTCTTTTGACTGCCATACTCTGATTTTCCCCTTCTTCCTTTTCTCCTTTCATTTCCCTCCCCTCCTCTCTCCTTTCTCCCTCCCCTTCTCTCATCTCACTTCCTCCCCTCCTTTGCCCTCCCCTCCTTTCCTTTCTCCTCTCTTCTGTCACTCTTTCTCAGGGTCTTGCTATGTTGTCCAGGCTAGTCAGCACTCCTGGGCCCAAGTAATCTTCCTGCCTCGGTCTCCTAAGTAGCTGGGACTATAGATGTATGCCACCATACCCAGCACCTTTGACTTTGTTTTGTGAATGTTTTTCCCCTTTTGGTGAGAAGATTAAACACAGAAGCTATTGCATTACTCATGAGGAGACATGACAATGACTTAGTGTAGAGTAGATGAGAAGTGGTTAGAAACAGGCTTTGGTAACGGTTTTTGAAGGGGTGAGGAATCAACAGTGAAGTTTAAATCTTTCTTCTTTTGGTGTGTGGTCAGGGGAGATGGTGATGCCATTTACTGAGATAGGGAGATATATAGATACCGTTATAAATGAGTAGATATAGATATATGGCACTTTGGAGAAGATTAATGAGTCATGGGAGAAAGACTTTTCTACCCACAACCACTCTGGAAAATTCCCACTTTTCTAAAGTAATTGTACCACTTTTTAATGCTTCTAGAGATTACGTGTGAGAGTACAAATTGCTGCATATATCACTAATATTTTATAAGACCAGTCCATTGCTTTATCCATCTGTTTATCTAGAGTGTGGATTTTGTTTCCTTGCTACAAAGTGTTGATTTTGTTTTGGCTTGAAGATACATTTCTGGATAATTATCTTGAACTTGTGGAAGTTTAGTTTTACCTTTTATCAAAGTGAGCCTATGGGAAGCTTCAGACAGCTACTGTGACTCCCTTTTTTGATGGTACTATGGTCTGAATATTTGTGTTCCCCCTAAATTCATAACTTGAAATCCTGTCCCCATCAAAGTGATAATGTAAAGAGGTGCCATGTAAGGACACAGCAGACAGATGGCCATCTATGAAACACAGAATAGGTGTTTACTAGACACCGAATCTACTGATGCCTTGATCTTGGACTTCTCAGCTTTTAGAACTGTGAGAAATGGATTTCTCTTGTTTGTGATATTTTTTTAGAATAGCCAAAAAAGACTAAGGCAGATGAGATTCACACATGAAATCTGTTTCCCCAGTGGTGGACAGCAGCTGAAGTCTCTGCTCACTCTTCTGGCAGATTCCTTCCAGCAGGCTCTCTGGACTTTTCCCTCCAAATTCACACTTCCATGGTTTGCCAGAAATTTTAAGAGTGTTGATAAGCAGATTTGGGGCAGTTGTTACCTCCTTTTTAAAAGATTTCTATCCTTGATTTTCAGCCACTTCAGTAGCCTCAAACTCTGACACCCCAGCTATGTAGCTTTTTACTTGAGAAAATGTCTATTATTGACCTCATTCATTGTTGGTCTCTTCTACAAGGGTTTCTGCCCCTCAATCATCTGATTTTTTTTTTGCCTGTTCTTCAATGAATATAAACATTTTGTTTGAAATTTAGTCATCTGGATAAATTTTAGGTTAATTCAAGCAATTTCACCACTTTGAGAAAATCACATTCTATATCAGACACCCAGCAGTGATCTAGATAATATGTTTTTGTGAATTACTTTTCTTTTTCTTTTTATTCATGAAAGTATTTTAAAATTGCCCTCGATAAACATATTTCTTTTGTAAAAAAAAAAGAATAATATACTTAAAGCTTTGAGAAATTCTTTTTCAACATTTTAAATTTTTGTTAAGAACCAACACTGTGGGAATATGGTAGTGACATATATCTTGTTTAGTACTGGATGATGTATCTTTTGGTGATAGTAATGTTAAAACCATCCACTTTTATTGTATTGAGACCTATGTGTTTTATATCAAGTAATGTTGGTTTTATGAAATTGAGTAACTGGTGTTTGGTGCATATATATTTATAATTGTTATATATTTGTGGGGGATTGTTTAACAATTTCTGGAGGGATTCTTTATCATTTGTGACCAATTTTGTCTTGAAGTCTATCAGATTTGATTGTAGTTACTCATTACTTTCAGATTCTGTTTACATTCATATTGTTTTCTATCTTTTCATTTTCAGTCTGTCTGTGTCTTTGCTAATGATGTGTGTTTCTTCCAGGCAGCAAAGAATTGGGTCTTATTTTTTTTTTAATCTAATCTGCCCATCTGTGTTTTAATTGAGGTATGATAAACATTTACATTCAGTGTTAGTATGGAAAGTTGTGCACTAATCCCTGTCATTTTGTTCATTTTGTAATGTTTGTTTCTTTCCTAATTCTCAGGAGCATATCTATTCTTCATCTTTTTTATATTGGATTCTTTTATGTATCTTCTGCAATTCTGGTTTAGTGGTCATGAATTTCTTTAGTCTGTTCTTATCTTTGAAGGCCTTTCTTCCTCCTTCAATTTTGAAGGATAACTTTGGTGTTGGAAATGTATTCGCTTTTTGTTGCTGGGACACAAAACTATATTCAAGCCTAAATGAAGAAAGATTTAATTTGGTTCAGTTTCAGAGGCTTTTAGTCCAGGAAGGGCTAGCTTCATGGCAGGAACATCATAGCAAGAGGACATGTTGTAGCAAAATTGCTGAGTTCATAGATGTCAGGAAGCATAGCAAGGAATCAGTGCCAGAGGAAAAAAAAAATGAGGGACCAGATATACATTTCTAGAGCCATTCCTCCATGAATGACCTACCCAGACACAGCCAGAAATGTGTTCCACCAGTCCTTCAGGCAGATTTCAAAGCAAATCAAGTTGACATCGCATGCTAACCACCACATCAAACCCTCTGTCAACTTTCATACCTAAACACATCTCCTTAAACCATACTTAATCTCCAAATAAAGAAAATAGCAACTTCTTAATTCCACCTGCCATAGTACAACTATCTTGCCTACAACTTAGAATGCAATAATCCCTTCCTCAAAGTCTCAACAGTTCTAGCATTTTTTTTTTAAAGCCCAAGTCCAATTTTCTTCTGAGACTCAAGGAAAACTGTTAGCCATTACCTCTGTAAAGGTTAAAAAATATCTATATCAAATTACATAATCCCAAGGTACACTGGCACAGTGTAAACATTCTGATTCCACAAAGGGAGTAATAGGAGATAGAATAGAATCAGATGAAAGCCAGACTAAAACCTAGCAAGGTACACGTTAAGCCTTGTAGTTCCATATCTAGCATCTGTGGCATATGATGATAAAACATAAGCACCAAGAGGCTTGGGCAGTCCCATCCCTATGGCCTTTTGGGTTTCAGCCCACTTACCTTCTCTCGGGCTGGCTTCATTCACAGCCTGCAGCGTTCCTTGACAGGCATTCTGTGTTCCTACTGTCCCTGACTTTCTGAGGTTTCCATTGCATTTTAGGTTTCATTCTTATAGCTTCACACACTGCTCTTTCAGGGGATTATTGTTTGGCTTCCTAGACTTTCCTTTGAAGTGTGACTCCTCAGTTCTTACATTCTGCATCCTGGTAAGACCAGCATCATATGGATGAAGCCATGGTCTTCCAGCAGTGCAGGCAGTAGCCAGAACCCCTTAAGTCATGGCTGTAGCAGTCTCTGAGAGACTGGTTGGCTGAGCATGATGAAATGAAGCCCAGGGAACCAATTCAGGTCGAGTCTTGCAGTTTCCTCAGATGCTCTCAAACCATTTTTTCCTTCCTCTTGTACAAAGTTCTTGCTTCCTTTTTAATGGTCTCTTCATGAACAACACCTCCTTTGGTCCCAACTTTCCACATAGTTCCTTTTGGGCTAAAATTTAAACTTTTCAAATTTTTCTGCTCTGCTTTTGGCCTCCAGTTCACACTACAAATCTGGTTAAAAGCAGTTACCAGTACCCATACCCTATCCTGAATATTGGGCCGCTTTGAAATTTTACAAGCCAGATTAATTAGTCCATTTTCCTTAATCTGAGTATCCTGCAAAGTCTCAGGGCATGAATAAAATGTAGGCAAATTTTCTGCCAGGGCACAACACACATGGCCTTATTCCATCTGTCAATGGAAGCTCTGATCCCAACTGAAGCCTCTTACACTTGACATTTATTGTTTGATTTCCTCTCAGGAGTCTAGTCTTCTGAGCTTCAATTGGAATCATCTCTCAGGCTCTTCTTAAAGCATTTTAAGTCTTCTTTAACTCATATCTCTCACCTTTTGCAAACTCCTCCTGCAAACCTATTCCAAAGGTCAGGTATAGTCACAGTAATATCCCTATTCTTTGGTACCAGTTTTCAATATTAGTCAGCTTTTCATCATTTGGACAGCATATCCAACATCCACAACATAAAGACAGAGAGGTTTAATTGGCTCATTGTTTCAGAGGCTTTCCGTCCATTATGGACTGGCTCTAAGTCAGGAATATCACAATGGAGGGGAATGGTGGAGCAAAGCTGCTTAGTTCATCATGGCCAAAAAGCAGAACAGGGGAGCAGAGCTAGAAAGAAAGGGGCAAGGGACCAGACATAGACTCCAAGGCATATGACTCATCCAGAAACATCCAAAAATGTGCTCCATCAATTTCGCAGCTGAATATCAAAGCCAATTAAGGTGACATTCCATCCTAATTGTGACAAGCCATGCTAATTTGGAGTTCTAAATGCCTCCTGTACCTGAATGTCTGTATTTCTCCCAAGATTAGAGAAATATCTGTTTTTTTTAATCGAATACATTTTCTGTGCTTTTAGTCTGAACTTCAGCACTTTACTATATACCCAAAATTCTTAAATTTCAACTTTTAACTATGGCCCAGAATTCTTGGATATTTGGCACATCAATTTGTAATTTTTTTATTAGTGTCTGAGTGTGATAATTCATCAATCATACCTTCAAGCCCCGAAATTCTGTCTTCTCTTTGATCCTACATACTGGTGAGACTTTCCACTGAATTTTTCATGTAGCTTACTGTGTTTTTCATCTCTTAAGATTCCTGTTTGGTTCTTCTTCAAGATGTGTAAATTTCTTCCCAAAGATCCCACTTCCTAATACCATCTCCTTGGGGAGTAGCTTTTACACATATGCATTTGTGGTCAGATACACATTCAGATCATAGCCAGCAGTTTGTGTATGTGAAGTTATCCATGGCTCGGTCTTTCTTAACTTTGAGGTTGTTCTGGAGAAAGCAGTATAATGTAGTCAGACGCGTTATCCATGGCGCTACTGGCCCTGCCCGAAAGCAGTATAATGTAAACCAAAGAGAATAGCCATGAAGCAAAAATGAACCTGGAAACAAAGTCCGGCTCTACCCCAGTATGATGATTTTAAAGGGAAGGTAAGGTAAAATAGAAATGAACATTGTAGAGTCACTACTATGTCCTAGGCTTCACAGGTTATTGTGGACAATACAGTGATGTTTCTCTTCCTTATCCATGAATTCACAAGTAAGTTTTGAATTTTTCTATGTATCTAGCAACTCCATGATCTTCAAAATGACTTTGAAAAGAGGATATAGGCTATAGTCATTAATAATGGATGTGATTTGGCAAGGAGAATTGTTCTAGTGTAGACTTTAGTGCACACCTACTACAGGTTACCCAGAAGCTGGAGGCAGCTGGAAAGACTCAGAATTTGAGAGATCTAAGGGAAGGGGAGCTGTACTTCACTGGTTTCCTCAAAATAGAGCAGAGAGAGCCATCACTGTGGAGGAAAGATTAACAGCTTTTTGGAGGAGAATGTTTTTTGCTTTATTCAAAGTAAAATCCCTTTGAAACTACTCTAGGCTACTGTTCTGTGAAAGGCAAAGGACAAAATTATAGAAAGCTATTTTGCTGAATAAGAGAAGGTGACATCAATTATATCATGCATTTTTATAGCTAAAGTGTTCATTTTTATGGCTTTGGCTTTTTAAACAGAATTATTTGGGGTAGGTTTTTTTTTGCCTATAGAAAATTGAAAAGGATTAATTAATTCTATAATTGCTTAATATAAAAATTAATAGAATTTTTAACAAAAGTGTTACCATAATAGGATTTAAATTATTTGTCATATTTCCTTATCACTTTTTCCTAAATAGTTAATATTAATAAAAAACTTTAGGAGCTTTACTTGATTCAGCACCTATCACAGTTTCTAGCCCTGAATATTTGTAAGGAGAATGAAGAAGGAATGTGAATGAATGAATGAATGAATGAACAGTTTAGTGCAATAATTGTTATCATTTTACATGTGAGTGTTAGGGTTCTAAATATTGATAGCAAAATGTTCAGATTTCATACAAAAATGATCATGTATATCATACATATGAAATTTTCTGCTACTTCAATTAAAAAGTAAAGATCTCATGAGCAGGTGCTTACCTATTATAAACCTTAATAAGAGAATGTATTGGTACAATGATTATTCTATAAACATAATAGAAAACACAGTAACTGGAATGTAGTCAACTCCTGAAATTAGTGCTCCTGAAAATTCAGTGTTAAAAAATGTAACTCTAACTTTCAGGTTTAGGTACTGTATTTGTATAGTATAGATGTGTGTTTATTTAACAAAATGGATCCTTTTGTGAAAGGGCCAAGGATATTTTTGGTAATTACACAGAATCATATGTATGTTTAGTCCTTAGTACACTTTAAAACAAATAATGGTAGGATGAGTGCTCATAAATTGTTAAAGAGACCAAGTTTTCTGGTTGAAAGATCAAAGTCATCCTTGTACAAGCAGTGTTCTGTATTAATTGCACCTTAGAATGATGAACATATAAACCATAGTATGTCAGAAAGACAAGTGGCTTACTGTTTGATCACATCCAGGGAGAACTTAGAGTCCTGGTATTGTATTTTGGTAGTGCGGTCCTTTTGGCCTAGGATGTGAAGGGATTAACTTCTTCAGATAATTGCTTTAGGGTTAGCTACATCATCATTGTTGATTCCTTCATCTATGTTTGTGTATTAAGTATATACCACTATAGAACTGTTTTTGACTTATAATAATGACCACTAACACTTTGATTAAAAACAAACATCTCCCTCCTGCACTACACCATGTGTAACACCCACACTTGATGCACAGCATGGTTGAATATGCATCTCTTTTTGCTTATCCTATTTACTGGCTTTCCATCCAGTGCATTACTGGCTCAGCAGAGTCTTTGTAGTTCCCAATGTCTAGACCAGTCTACATTCAGATGCAATGGAGAACAGGGCAGATGATGCAGGAACTTGTCCCGTGACACAGGTGTTGTGACCAGGGTGAGAATCATACTTTAATCTTTCTGAAAACTTGTGAATTTGATGCAAGATCACTGTTTTCCAAAGGAAAGCCATATTGAAGGAACCTAAAACCAAAAGGGAAAGATATTTTCAATATCTTGGAATTAATCAAAGACAATTGAGTGTTTCCCATTTAAACAATCCTTCCTAAATAGATTATGTGAGCTACGCATGGATCATTGCTGCAGACGCTATCGTACTTAGAAAAGCAATGTTAAGTGTTGAATGAGAAAATGTTATAAACAGTTCAAATATTACTTGATGTAGCAAAGTGTAGTGGTTACTGATATGTCTCTTGAATGCTTTCAAGTCCATAGTGAACTTTTAATCTTGTTTCAGATTTTTGATTGACCTTTGTCACATAGACAAAGAATGTCAGCATTGTACTATATACAGAATATGTAACTTTGCTCTTCTGTTTCTTCGTAGTCATACATGATAGCTTTACCATATATGTATTATATGTACATGTATGTATATGTATATATACATTACATGTATACACATATACATGTATACACATATGGATAAATATATATGATCATATATTTCAAACAAGTTCTACTCTTTTTGCTTGTCAATTTGTTGTACCATATGGTATAGAGCATCATGCCAAGGATTAAAAATATTCCTAGAACATATGAAATCATCAGTCAACTGAAGAAAGGTAAAGACTTTCAACCACATATATCATAGCATTTGTAACTGATACATGTGTAGGCAATAATACGTGGCCTAAATACCCACAATTCTCAAAAGAACACACATTTTATTTTTTTTTTTATTTTTTTTTTTTTTTGTGGTGCCGGGGATCGAACTCAGGCCCTTGTGCTTACAAGGCAAGCACTCTAATCACTGAGCTAAATCCCCAGCCCCAAGAACACACATTTTAAATAAAATGAGAAAGAATCCAAATGCCAAGTCTTTGAGATTTTTTTTACAGAAGACGATTCGTATTACTGTTTTCTTTCTATATCAAAATTCTTCATATCTATATATGGATCTTGTCTCTCTTCTGCTAATCTTGAGAATTGCTATGCAGTTTTGCTCTTAATGTTTTCAGAAGCAGAGACCTCAATGATGAAACCCAATTTCAGATGGGTGGAGTCTGGGTTGTAGATAATGTGACCACTTACAATTTTTCTAAATTACTTTGTGAATGGGATGTTTCAGCCAATAAAGAAATGTACAGATTAGATTCCATAGTATTCCTAGGGCTTCTGGTCTAAAGTTGTATTAAGAAAGTGATTCAAGGCTGTTTCCAACAACTGCATTACACAGTTAATCAGGATAGAGATGAGTCCCAGAGAAACAAATGCTAATAGTGGGACTGGATTGGAAAAATTCTTAGTAGGACCTGTTGGATTTGGTATTGGTTTGGATGTGGGAGAAGGAAAGAAAAGAGGGAAGGAGTAAGGTTGACTTTTAACACTTATGCTTTAGATTAAGGATTGGGTTGGAAACAAGGGCGAACCTACTTTGTTAGACATGTTGAATATGAAAAGTCTGTGGAACACTGTGTCGTAGTGTTCTCTTCAGCAATTTAATACATGTGCATTGATTTTTTTAAAATTCAATTCTACTTTCTCGATTTTTGTTAGGTAAGCAGGAATAATTTGAGCTAGCTTTGCCACCTCAGGACAGTTCTCTCAATGTCACGTCTTCCCCAAGCTGCATGAAATGTTATCTGTTATCCTTTTTGAAGATGATATCTCCTGGGTCAAAGTAATTGACTGAAGGGTAGCACGGGACCTAAAAGACTCTTTGGATTTCTTTAAACTGCAGTTGATAGAAAAAGACCCTATTCATCTAAGGTCCTGAAGTTTCAAGAGATAAGAGACCTGGAAATAGCTAGTAAACATTTGCCATATCTTGAGAGAAATAGGCATGTGGGCAAGTGATAGCAGTAGGCAAAGATTTGATTGCCAGGAAGAAATGAGCTTCAGCCCAGGTTTGTGGTCATTAAGTGAAAGAGACCTGTCAGCAGGATTGTGTATTTTCCATGGTCAGCTACACAGCCTAAGTGTGATAAGGTAGAGCATCATGCTTATGGAGTGATGATTGTGTCTACAATCCCCATGTAGAGCGAGGAGAACAGGAGAGTTGAGAGAGAGAGAGAGAGAGAGAGAGAAAGAGAGACAGACGCACAGAATGATTGTGATAATTGGTCATGGAATCTAAGCTGGAAAAATAGGCAAGAGAGGACATCAGATGGGTCAGGGTTAGGGTTCTGGATCTAAGTTCCTGAGGCATCAACACTGCACCTTCTGCTCTTGCCTGAGGGTGGTTTAACCCCTGCTGCAAGTTATATAGCACATTCCTCATTGTGCCTGAGTTGGTACAGGTTGGATTTCTGTTACTTGAGGCTGAGAGAATTCTGCCAATTTGGTCGGAAAGTATAAAGAAAAAAAAAAAAAGGTGTGGAGCTAATTAAATCTTCTATTCCCTAAACAAGCATTTCTCTACTCTTAGAGTGTACCAGAATTATTATTAAAGCATATCAGTTTTTAAAATGATGCCCATTTCTCTAATCTGGGACTGTGATTGAGTTGGTGAAGACAGAAGAATTTGTCTTCAAAACTTCAGGCTGGTTGAGAACCATAGATTGAAACCCTCTCAAATAAGGTTGTTAGTGGTAGCTTCAAATTATTTAGATGCCGTTCATTAATTGTTGAGCTAAATGTTCAGTTAATGTTTGGATTATCTCTGAATGCTACTGAGATTTTTATGGGAGAAGAAAAAGATACTTAGATTTTTTAGCTCTAGGACAAGCTTCGTGGGGGGCCTAAGGAGGCCAGCGCAAGGCTGTGGGTTCAGTCTCTCTAGAGGGTTGGTGATCTGGGTGTGCAGGGCACCATGTGAGTGCCGCCGAGGTGTGGCTGCCACTCTGGGCTCACAGTGGTTTTTATTTGTGTTATTGTTTAATGTTTATTATGTTGAGTGGATTTATGGTTCAATAGTTTTATTCTTTATGGTAGATAAATACTTTATTGCAAATTAAGGCTCCTTAAGCAATCAGTGTGTAAAGTATGCCCCCTTTAATAGGCATTTATAGCAGGCAGTAGAGTGTAGTGGGAAGAGCTTTGGTGTGTTTGTCAGCAGAGCTGTGCTTATGCCATTTCTTCCATTTTCCTGCTCTGAAATTCAAGGCAAGTTCTTTACCCTCTTTGTACCTTAGAGTCTACATCTGTAAAATGAGAGGCTTGTACTGAGCTCCAAGAGCCATTATTGCTGTAAAACTCCATGACTTAACAGTTTCATTTTTTCCATTATCTTTGAGACTTAAAACGTAGGTTTTAGTCTGGGGCTTTTTTTTTTTTTTTTGGTTTTATAGTGATCCTGTGGGATAGATCCAACAGATAGATTCTGTGCATGGTGAGTGAAGAATTCAAGCGAACATCCAGTGGTAAAAGAAAACCAGCTACATTTATTGAAGATGATGGGGAAACATGCTCAGGGCAGGTCAGATCCGTGCAAACAAAAGAGAAAAGTGTGATGACCAGAAAAGTCGTACCAACACAACAGGAAAAGCAAAAAAAAAAAAAAATCACGTAGGCTTTTAGATTTCTGAGGAGGTGCATCTCAGCCCTGTTCCCATTCACTGGGGCTCTAGGTAAGATTGACAGTAATGATTAACAGAGTGTTGAGTCATCTTGAGTTAGGGGCCTTCAACAAGTATGTCTGTTACAGAGTTCATTCTGATGAACTTACTGTAACAGCGTAAGGAGGATCAGCACTAGGATGTTGCCCAGACTCAAGTGGGTGAACAGGACTGGTCTCCCAGACCCCAGTGTTCTACCTGTACTAATAGCACACTGTTAGTCTCACATAAGGGTTGTGTTGCTCTTTGTTATTTGATCAAGCTGCTTCTCAGTATGGGTTTTAGGGATACATTGTGATGAAAAGTGAAGACATACACACAGTAGTAGTTGAGAATAATAAACAATAAAGATGACGTTAAAAAAGAATAATAACCATTGGGACTTGCTGGTCATATTTTTGGCTGTGAGGTTTTGAGAAGACATGACCCAGTGCATGGAGGATGAAGGATCCTAGTCTTCATGGAGAAAAGGACATCCTAGATGTTCTCTGTTGCCCCGCTGGAGTTGGGAAACAAAGGTAAAGGCGAAGTCCATAACATGGAGGTGGAGAAGGGAACATAGTATTTGGGGGAGTGGAGATCTGTTGCTTTGGAGGAACAGAAGAAAAGAAACTGTAGATGCCAAGTCACAGACTACCAGATGACCTTGTTGCGAAATGTTCTTTTCATGAAAAGATAAACAATTAACATTTAATAGAAATGGAGATATTTTAGAAAAATGGAATACAAACTGGGACCTTTGACTCCTTAGGAGAACATGCAGAGGGTAATATTACGTAACAGTTTCTCAGCTCTTGTAGATTTTATTGAAAAAAAAATTTGTTTTCACGTTGTGGCCCAACAGCATGCTTGTAAGCCAAGGAGCTTTTCCTGCCTCCTCTACAATATTCTCTCACTGAACCTCACCATTGTCTCAAGTTACAAAAATCTCTTGGCTGAAGGTGAGAGGAGTGAAGATTCACATATTTGTGTTTGTTAAGACTCTTTTAATCAAGGAAAACGCATGATCCCCTCGTGTAGCTCTCACTGTGGGGTTAGAATCTAATAATTTTCACTTTTAGGTTTAATAGCAATGTATCAAACTGTGTAATGTGTTTATTATGTTTAGATCAATTGTGTGCTACTAATGATTGTAACAATTTAATGATGATTTGGCCCAGAAGAGCATTTATAATGAAGCAGGGTGATCACAAGCATTAAAAACAATATTTAAAATTTTAATATGGATAGAATTTGTTGCAGAGATGTATGATGGGGCAATCTATAAAAATGTGTGTAGACAGTAATTTGATGGAATGAATCTCATAAAGTTTTCAGTTTATATTGGAAAACCCATCAGGAATTAGACTCACTCAGAGGTAAGTGATTCTTTTACTGAGGACTTTGTTTTGGTTTGGCTTGATCTTTTTAATGGTCAAGTGAGGAATTTGGTTATGCCTAAAATCAGAAAAACTTTAAATTCAAGCTTGGTTAACTACCAGTTAGATAAATTAGTTAACTACTCTGGTCCTCATAAAGAAATTGAAGACAATAAGAACTATCATAATTTTTATCTGAAAAGTAAATGAAGTAGTGTATATTAAGTCCTTAGAACAGTTTTGGTTACATAGAAAGTTCTCGTTGCAGGCCCTTTCTCTCTCATTTAATGTGAATAGCTCAATTTGATAGTAGATCAGTCATGGAACTAAATGTGCCTTTAAAAGTAGCCTGTCTTGGAAAATTATTATAGAAAAAACAAAAAAGGCAGTTTTTAGTAAATTAAATATTGGAAATACATCTGAAAATCAAATTAAAAAGAATTGCTTCTTGAATTTATAAATACCTCTTTATTCACTTCCTGTTTTTAGTTTTTAATGTGTTAATGTGTACTTGACTATGGCTGTCACCCTACTAGTTAAAAATTTCCAAAGGAACAAGTATTCACCCACAATTGTAACAATGAATGATGAAATAGGTAGAGGTGATATTTTGGAAGGAAAAGTATTACAAGATCTTTTAATTAATTTCGTTCTTAAGATTAATGCATAAAACAGTTACCTAAAGGATGATTGAATGAATTTGAACTTTAGTGAATAATGGCCAGAAAATCATTTCCTGTCTAAAAAGTTATGAACTGTTAAATACATGCCTTTAATCTGTATAGATTTGTACTTTACCAGCTAGTAGCACTGGATCATTGTATTATTTCACCAATGCTTAAATGCATGAAAACTTAGTGAAGTAACGTGTTTTGTTACATGTATATATTATATATATATATATTATTTTCTCAAACTAATCCCACTTAGGTCTTAATAATTCACTATTATAATTTCCTTACTTGTAAATCATTATCATTATTATACAAATCCTAGAATTTGGAGCATTTCTTTGGTTAATATAAGTAAAATTGATCATTAAACCTCTAACTGGAGACAAGCCAGTGAAGAAAGTCAGTATTATCTCTAGTGAAGAGTTAGGTTTATTTTTATGTCACATTAAAAACAATTGTAATTCACCTCCAGGATTCCTTTTTGAGACTTACAAGTGTGGCAAATAATTATTTTGAGTGAGATAAAATTGCAACTATTATATTTTTATTTGTGCACCAAAAAACCCTGCTGTGGTAGGTTTTTGAACCCTAATTAGGATAACTACCATACTGCATGACTTCCCATAAGCTCAATGTGTATGTTCTGTGCTATCATTTATAACAGTTTTAGCAAACTAAAGAAATTTTCACATTTGAAGATTTGGAAAGCAGTTCAGAATCTCAACTTTGGAACATGCCCGCCTTTCTCATTTCCTCCTTCTCTTACAAGCCCTATATTTCTCCTCGCCGTCGAATATGCACAGGAGTGAAGGATTTGAAGACAGGACTGTACACAGTTCACACAAGGTTTTGTGAGGAAGATGGGACTTCTCAACCATATGGAGTGCTGAAATTTTGGGGAACAAACCAAAATGGTAATTTGAAGTCTTCTTTGGGAAATAAAACTTGTGTGACTAGAAATAGACCAAACCTAAATATATTCTGGTTTATGTGCATTCTGTTGTAAAACACATGCCAATAAGTGAGGCTTTAGGGGGTCAGCAGGGAGCAGGCATATTTTCCCAAAGAATGTGTTCGCTACTCTTTTTTTGGTTTTGGTTAGACTCTTTTTAGTTTAATAATTTCAAGTCTTTTCTACCTGAGTGGCAAATCTTTACTCGATATAAATATTTTTAATTGTTTTCAGTCCCTTTGAGGAAATGACTGTTCATTTTAAGGCATTCTCCCTCCCAGTTTATTGAGATATGATTGACACATAAAAATATATATATAGTTTTTATAAATATATATTATACAAAATTTTGGAAACTATGTTTTTCTATAAATACACCTGTTTCATATTTGCCACAACCAAATTAACGCATATGTCTATCACCTTACATGGTAACCATAAATATTTAAGATCTACTTTTAATACATTTCAAGTATACAATATATTGTTACTAACTATAGCTAACAAGCCATATATTAGATCTCCAGAACTTAGCCTTATAATTGAAAGTTTGTATACTTTGACTAGTACCTTCCTATTGCCCTGCCCTCTGGCCATAGCCACTACCATTCTATTCTCTGTTCCTCTAAATTCTACTTTTTAGAGTCCACATATAAATGATATCTTACAATATTGTCTTTCTATACCTGCCTTATTTCATTTAGTATAATGTCCTCCAAGTGCTTTTCTGTTGTTACAAATGGCAAGTTTTTTAAAGGATGAATATTATTTTATGGTTTTCATATCCTCTGTATTGTTAGTAGTGTTGCAGTGAACACTGGAGTGTAGATATCTCTAAGGTACCAATTTCATTTCCTTTGGTTATATAACCAGAAATAGGTTTGCTGGATCAGATAGTAGTTGTATTTCAACTTTTTGAGGAAGCTCCATACTGGTTTCTACAGTAGCTATTCCAATTTACATCCCCACTAACAGTGTACAGGAGTTCCCTATTCTCTGCAGGCTTGCCATCACTTGCTATCTTTTTCCTTTTGATAATAGCTATCATAACAGGTAGGAGGTGATATCATGGTTTTGATTTACATTTCCCTGATGACTGATGGTTTTTGGTGCGTTTTCATATTCTTTTTGGCTGTTTTTATGTTTTGGTATGTCTATTAAAGCCCTTTGTTTTTGAAACTGAGTTATATGAGGTTTTTGTTGTTGTTATTGTCATTGAGTTGTGTGAGTTCCTTACATATTTTGAATATTAACTCCTTATCATATATCTTCTGTAGGTATTTCCTTTCTCCTGTTATGTAGGTTGGCTTTTGATTTTGTTGAATGTTGCCTTTGCAGTTCAGAAGCATTTTAGTTTCACGTAATTTCACTTGTTTTAATTTTGCTCATGTTGGCTGTGGGTTTCGTATTATAGCTGCAGAATCATTCCCAAGCCCAATGTCCAGAAGCTCTAGGCTTTCTTCTAAACTTTCTGTGTGGGGGGTGTTTATTTCCAACTTTTTAATCCATTTTGAGATGATTTTCCTGGACAGTATAAAATAATAATCTGATTTCATTCTTTTGTGTGTGGATAACCAGTTTTACCAACATTGTTTATTAAAGGGACTCTCCTTTCCCTGTTGTTTATTTGTGTTTGTGTGTATGTGTGTGTTACTGGTGTTCTTGTCATTCCTTTTAAGATTAGTTAATTGTGTGTGTGTAGGTTTATTTCTGGACTTTCCATAGTTTTCCATTGGTCTAGGGTTTTATTTTTATGTTACAGTAATGTTTGTCATGAATTATAACTGTAGAAATCTCACTTCACTTTTTCAATTTTAAAAATTATAAAATATCCTTGGAAATACTGGTCCTCTCTTGGGCATAAAAACTGAAAATAATATTGTGAACTCCTGTTGAAAATTTTCTATTTTTTCCCAAAATAATCCACGTTACCCATGATATACAACTATGATAAAGTGGAAAGAATATTTAGTTTGGAGCCCAGTGTTAAAAATCCTTGGATTTTTAACCAGCAATATCTTTCTCACTAATTAGTTATTTATCTAAAATGCAAATGATTTAACTATTCTGAGCTTCAGTGTCCTTGCGCATAAGGCATTTTATACTTCATAATCTCTAAGATCTATTCCACGTCTGAATTTCCATTTTTACAAAAGTCTAACATCCCATTCTCATATTACAATCTGATTGTGTTTCCATATATTTTCTTATAAATAATTTATGTACCATCTTCTATATATGCTAGTCCTTATAATTCAGCGCAATTGTTCTTTCTTGGTGGCCATTCCTTATTTTCTTATATATTTCTTATGCAATTAAGAGAAGGAACACCCCGGAATTTATTTTTGTGAAATTGTGTAAGAATTTTGCGTATATATGGAGAGATTAGTGATCAAAAACAGCATCAAGTCCATCTATTGAAAGTGAGAGAAGTGACAGCAGCACCGCTCAGAAGCTTGATTTTGGTTTAAAGGGAAGACTTATTAACTCAGAAATAAGCAGATTAAAGACCTCTGGCATTTTGATCTGTAGGCATCTTTGTAGCTGTGCTGTCCACCACAGTGTTTCTACTCTGATATAATAGCTGGATTGTGGTATTCCTGAATACATCTTTCATTCTGGTGAGTTCCAGCGGGTCCAAATTTCTGTGGTCATTTTCTCCCTCTGCACTGTGTTCAAGAGCTGACGAGGCTGGAAAGGCCGTGTTCACGGTTATTTAACTTCCTGCTTAAATAAGCAGGATGCCAGGGTGCTCAGTGACCCAGGGGGGGGGCACTTGTCCCCTCCCTGGGCTTGTTATCCTGATGACGGTGGTCAGGTTGTCCGAAGTCCCAGATTGGCAGTTTGATAGAAGCAATAGGACCTGAGGACTCTGTTTTTTATCAGCTAAGTGACATTGATCTCTCAGCCTTGGGCCTAGAATTTTTCGTTTTGAAAAACAACAGTAATTCTAATGTTACTATTGAAAACATTACTATGGTTTATACATCATTTCATTTGATCCTCAATGAGCAATGTGATACGAACTATTTTATCATTTTTACGGATGTAAAATCTGGGAGTGATAAATTACCAAGTTTCCACAATGACCGTTGTCACTTTTTGCTTGACGTTTGCATTTTAAAATAAAAGAAAGGGAGAATAGAATTACATTTATTGAGTATTTACTATGTACCCAATATCTTGGTAGGTATTTTGGTATTTTATCTTATTAGACATTCAATAAATAAGTAATTTAAGAATAGTAAACACACCAAATAATAATAATGTGAAATAAATTATCCCCATTTTATAGATGAGAAAATTAAGGTTCAGAAAAGTTTGGAAAGATGTTTGAAGGCCACATAGCTAATAACTATTTTAAATTTGCATCTGATCTGTTAGACCCAGGGTAGCCAGTGAATTCCATCTCAAGGATCAGCCTCAATCAGTTGACAAGACTGTCTACAGCAGTGTGAAAAGAATTCCAAGGCTTTGTCTGGCATCCCTAGAAGAGATCATCTCATTCAGTTAGCGACCCTTTTCGCAGAAGTGTCTCATCCTTGATGTAAACTCTCTCTGATATCCCCTTCGGCTCCACAAGTTATCCTTCTAGGTAACCATAGGTATGGGCAGGGTCTTAGCCTGTATCCCCCTGGAAACAGAGCGTGAGACAGAGGCTGTGTGTAGTCTAGAAGTTTAATTGGAGTGTGACTCCAAGGAGCAGGAGTGAAAGATGAGGATGGAGGGGAAGCCAACACAAGTGCATTTAATAGAAGTGGAACCTACTGGTACTGCCTGGTACGACCTTTTGAGAAACATCATGAAACAAATTTGAGAACTGTCCCTGTTGAGGATCACAGAGGAAGCAGCATTTAGGCACAGGTTCTTGTGTCGTTTTGGATGGAGACAGTTTTATGGGTGTTGACTCCTGCACACCACTGGGTGGCACGTATGTGAGTGTTCATAGATTTGGAGGCGGGGGCTCTCCCCTGTTTCAGTATTAAAGAAACGCTGGAGTAAAAAGTAAGAAGCCAGCAATGTAGATTAGCAGTAAAGTACTGTCAACTTGCACCTGAGTGAAGCTGTTAAAAGTCTGAGATGAACTTGGTTATTTCAGTGATGGTGGGGTGAATACTGCGAATGTGGATATCTGGAAGGAGGACCCCACAGGACACTGACTATTGCCGATCTTAACTCCCATGGGCCTGGCGAACTCCATGACTCTGGTACGTGTGAACCATGTGTACAAGGCTACAGGTATGCTAGGGAGATACGAATGGCATCTTAACTTCCTGAATTTCTGTCCCATCATTCTTTTATTAGCAAGTTGGGCTCATAAATTATCACTCTATGAGAGCATAAGTGCACTGGGCATTAATAATCATATTTTATTGAATGTCTCAGCCCATGATCTCATTCTTTAATACACTGGTAAAATAGGTATTATTCTCTTGCCCTCACAGTTTGAGACATTTGCCGGTGGCCATGCCAACAGAGCAGTTGAGTTGAAATCCAAACTAACTTCCAACTAATTCTTAATTCTACGTTCTTTCTACCTCACCGGCTGTTTGTTCCGGGAAGACTAAGGGATTGGCTCTTGTTTGGTGAGTGCTTGAGCTCTGCCCTGGGGACTCTGAAGTGATCTCACTTCTGGTAGTCAGGCTTATCAACATCCTCCAAGTGAGTCAACTGAAGACAGGGAGGTCTCCAAAGTAAGTGCTGGAAATCCCCTCTGACTCAGCGCTGAGTTTCTGAGCCCATGTATCTTTAAACTGTCTGTGTAAGCAAAAACTGAAGTTGAAAGTTCTTAGGAACTGCACTCATTTTTCCCACAAGTGCTGGAACCCACATTTTCTCTAGTAATGAAGAAAAAAGGATTAAGTAGCATGTCCAAAATTACAAAGAAAATTTTTGTCACCTTCTCTGAATTTTATTGTCATTTATGAAATAATAATGTAGATTTCATGATTTCAAGCTAGAATGTAAGATACAGAGGCCACATTGAAGCAGACTGTGAGATGCCTGAGATGGGGTTTCAACCTGTTTCCTTGTACTTAGCAGGGTTTGTGTTTGCCACGTGACAGTGGAATGCAAAGCTGGCAGCTCCCTCTCTACATTCTCTTCCTGTGCTCTGTGATAGTTCTTCATCTTCTCTCAACATTAGAAATTCTACTTCCTAAACAAATCCTGAGCTTAAAAAAATGGTTGGACCTTTATTTTGACCTTAGTGTGAAGGATCTTAAGTCAGTATATGTCCTTCCTTGGTTGTATATGTGCACGTTGATTTATAGTTAATTGTGAAAATAACAGATGTGCCCCATTAATGATACTTTAGCAAGTATTTTTGCTATGCATGCAGCTACTGCAATACCATGTGTCATTATTTATTTATACCTTAGAATAGCCTATATGATCATAAGAAAATTCTCAGAATATTTTAATGAAAATGAGAGAATAGATACAAATTTTTCAAAAAAAAATATGTACAGAAGTCTGCTATACAGTGTTAGGATTACAAAGAGCCCAGGCTTATATTTTACATATATGATACAATAACACTGTGTGTAAGTACTTAAGTAAAAGCAGTCCCAGCTTTATTTATAAAAGGCCTCTTCTGAAATACTAAAATCATTCCCTTGTACATAAAACCCAAGTTACCTACCCATCACATCCAAGAAGAGTGCTTTTCATTACAGAGGGATACAGTGGCAGGAAGAAAGGAAGGAAGGAAGGAAGGAAGGAAGGAAGGAAGGAAGGAGTAAAATTTGGACATGAAGGGAAATGCAGGCTATGAACACTGCCATGGAAACCAGACACTCTTTTCTCTGTTGCTTGTTACAGGACCACCAGTTACAAAGCACACAGGGTAAGTGAATAATGTTATTATTTAGAACAGGGCCAGCCAACTCCAACCTGTGGGTCAACACCTACCTCCTGTGCCTCTTTTCCTTGGTATATGAGCGAGGAATGAATTTTACAGGTGAGTGTTAGTATCTAATTTAGCGATTTAGAATACTAACTTGAACATCACCTGCATGAAATGCCAATTCCCCCCCACCCATGATTTCCATTCTCTTCATTTTATTAATTTCAGATAATAATTAAGTATGTACTACAAAGTACAGAATTAGAGTCAATTATTAATTTCAAATTTCATTAATGTGAGGTATGTGGAATTTTTTTTCTCCTCTTGTGTAAATATCTACATAATGCTTTTGCCTCTTGGCAAAACTGAAAATATCTAGTATTTCTCCTTACAGAAAAAAAAAGTTTGCCAGCTCTAGGTAGTAGAAAAAGAAACCAGACAGAAGAAGAGATAATAGGACAGTGGGAGAGGGTAAAAGGGAAATAGAGCAAAGTGAACTGATGCTGTAAATAAAGTGGAAGAAACAGAATGTTCTTTTACTAATTATGTGAAGAATGTACATGGACTCTTTCAGGTCTGGTTGGCTTGTCTCCATTCCAGCAAAAAGTCACCAGTGCTGTGAAAACATAGTAATAAGTATTCATCGTTAGAGGTTGGGGATTTAGCTCAGTGGTAGAGCACTTGCCTAGCAAGTGCAAGGCCCTGAGTTCGATCCCCAGGACCACCACCCCCCAAAAAAGAAAAAAGTAATCATTTTTGTTAAAACATATAATCAATGTTAAAACATGGCATGTGCATCTCCGCACATACATATATCTAGCCGCTTTAGGAGGGAAATATGACCCTGAGTCCAAATCCCAGGTCTGCCATGAACTTAGCATGTTGATTTAGGGAGTTCTTCCCCGTGCTTCTCTCTATCCATGTTTACTGACGCTCCGTCCGCTAGATTTGCAGGTGGAATTTGTTATCATCAAAGCCAGTGGGATTTCTCACTTCTCAGTCTCTCCAAAGTCTTCTCTGATTTCCATCATGCTGCTTTTGTGACTCCTCTTTTGTTCTAAAATCCTCTGCGTAAATATGGCCTGGCCCAACACTCAGTCCCCAAACCCGTTTTATCTCTGTCAGCCTTTCTTTAGCTTTCTCTGAATGTCTTACTCCGCCTGGAATCTGATCGTATCACTCCACTCCTCCACTGAAAACTCCACAGGGGCTTTTCATTACCGTGATGAAGGTTCACTGACTGTTGGGCATACTAGATCTGTGTAGCTCTAGTTCCATCCCCCACTGACTCTACAATCACTTGCTTCTCACTTCACTGCCTTTCCCCCCATGGTTTCGCCTGATCTGGGTCCCATTAATGTATGTTTGCTGAACTCACTTCTAATCCTTCGGGACTGACTTGACCTCTGTCCATTAGACATCTATCTTGAACACTTAAACATTGTTTGAAATTTAATAGATTATGTTTTTGAGCACTTCATAATTACTGTCAGGGCAAACAACTCCAATGATAAAACATTCCCAAATGTTGGACCTTTTATAGATCTTAAAAACATATTTTTATGAATGTGATACATCATGTGTTTACAAATATTCCAATATTAAGTACATATTCAAGGTACCCTGTACTTCTTTGGACAGGCAATCAAATTATATGTGCTACTCCTATTTCAGACTCTTCACAACTTCCTATTCCTCTCAGAAGGGAGCTAGTATCTTCACCTGGGCCACGGGGCCCTTGCAGAAGCTGCCTCCCCCCTTTTTGCCTTCTCTGTGTACAGGGAAATGGCACAGTGGGCTCTTTGTTCTTCGGATTTCCCAGTTAGTTCCCCTTTTGACTGGCACTTGGCCCGTACCTTTTCAGCACTAGCTCAAACTTGGCATGCAAAGAGAAGTTTAAATATCACCTCCTCTGCTCACCACCCTTTCTCAAGCTATCTATCTTATTCTGTGAAGCGAATTCGTTTTATTTTCTTGTTAGATTTACATCAGCCTGGAGTTTTACGGAGCACGAGTTTGTGTACTAGTTCTTCTCTGTATATAAAGTACAATACAATCATTGTGAGTGCAAGAGTCTTTCATCACTGGGGTATCCCCTAAATTGTCTGGCGCCTATTCATAGCTTCTTTTTTTCTATATTTAATTTATTTTATTTTGATGGTACATTTTAGATGTACATAGTGATAACATTCATCATAGGGGATTTGTACCTGTACATGATATATCTTGTTGCTTCTTTTTTTCCCATTCCCCTCCCCTCCCTTCACCCCCTTTTCCCTCCTTATCATAGCTTCTGATTAAATGAGTAAATGTCATCCCAAAAGGTCTGACTCATTTTCTGCAGGGAATGGGTTACTTTTCCTCAAAGTGAACTTCAGGGCTTCATATTTGGGTTTCAAATAAATCCTAGGTGTGATTGGTTAATAAGTAGATGAAACCAAGTTTGTTTACAAAGCAGTGAAAACTGATGTGATACGAAATATTAGTTTAATGTTTCAGATTTCAACAAAGAAAACAAATACCGTGTATTTGTATTAGTTGCTTTGCATCACCATGACCAAATACCTGAAAAAAGCAACATAAAGTAGGAAAGAAGGGTGTGGCAGAGGAAAACTGCTCACTTTAGGGCAACCAGAAGAAGAGACAGAGGGAAAAAGCCAGAGAGGAGGGACCTGGAAAGCAGCTGTAGTCACAAGGTCACACCTCCAGGATCCACTCCCTCCAACTAGGCTCTACTTCCTGTTTCCATTGCTTTGAAAGTGTCATCAAATTACGCTTTCATTGTTGCATTAATCTGCTGAGAAAGTTAGAACCCTCAAGATCCAATCACCTCTGAAAGCCCCGCCTCTGAACATATGAGACTTTAGGGTCATTCTTGGTTTAAACTATGACGTATATCACTAACACATTTAAGATCAAGAACAAACCTTGATAGGTTTGAGTGTTGGGCGTTTTTATTTTTCCTCTTGAAAAATTACTATTAATACTCTTATTTGAAATTCCTGTTAGTCTTTCCAAATCTGAGTTCATTATTTTCATTAAGGTGTTAAACACTGAGACAGAACTATTAAATTCAGACACATTCTAAATAAAAGTCTTTTCTTTAAAACTTCAGAGGAAAATAGCATTTCAAATGCTAGAAGATCTTAGTAATTCAGTGTGGACCTTATTTTTGTACTGTCTTTTAACTTTTGTTAATAATTTGTGTGTACTAGCTGTACTTTCTCTCAATTTTCTTCTCATTATTTTAATATGTAATGGAAGTAGTATTTGGGTGGGAAATTAGAACTTTCATAATCTCTGAGTAGAAAATCTGCATCAGGCTGTTGAGTAACAAGACATCCCTGGGTAGCTTTAAATTATTGAAGGTTTTTGGATCATAAATTCTTCATATGTTGCAAAAGGTGATAACAAGAATTATGTATGTATGTATGTTTGCACAAGAAGTCAATGTTTGAGACATATATATACACACATACGTACATATATATGGAGAGATTTACATATATAGTAAAAGACATAAGGTTTTGCAGTTTTCTTTCAAATGCTGTAGTATGTAGTTTAACACAGAGAACATTAGAAAAAATATTCTCCACTTGAGTCTCATTTGGTATCTCTTACCACCTACCTCAGCTCTACATAATATCCCATATGTCTTTCCTCATTACTAGCATATTTTAAAGTCATTAGAACTCAGTAGGTGGCAGAGATACATTGGAGAGCAGCTCATAATTAATACAAACCTCTTGGGGGCGCTTTAGGATTTTAACGTGTACATGTATATGTATATGTGACTGTAAAACACACACACGTAATTGCTTTTAACAGAAAGTTAGATAGAACATTTCATTATGATGATATATATATTCTGAAGTACATATCCCTTTGAATAACTAAACTTTCATGATACAATTTTTCATACAATTTCAGATATGCACTACTTGTGATCTAACTAGACCACTAGTTTGTTTTCAGGACCTGGACCGCATGCTTAACTGTTTTTTTCCTTTCTTTTGGTATATAACATGGATCAGGTAGTGGCATCTGCTGGCAGTGAGTGATATTGCTTTCTAATTCTATAGATGGCCCCGCTTTTCATCACAGTACACCCCTGGAAAGCCAATCATGATGTAGTTGTTTTTTTTCCCCCAGAACAAACATACACATAAAAAGATAAATAACAAAACAGGGTGGCAAAGGTAATTTACATGCTGGCTGGAATGTGACATAAGGAAGGGAGAAAATGAACTTTCATTGTGAATGATTGTGTACTTATGTACTACTGTGTTCTTTCACACCAAAGGAAGTTGAAAGATCAGAGCGGTCAAAAAATCAGAGAGGTTAAAAAACATCCCTAGATTCACAGACTGGTAAAGGCAGGATTCAAACAAAACCTAGTCCCGTAAATGGTTCATATGCCCTAGTTTTTGAGGCAGGGTGAAAAGGGGAGTAAGTACTCTCGTATATTACTCTTGTATATTGCTTCTGTTACTATGAAAGACAATTTTCTTGTATGTATCAAAAGCCTTAAAAGCGTACATGTCGTTTGACTAAGCAATTCCAATTCCAGTAATTTATCCATGGAAAATAATCATAGAGGTGCTTGAAGATTTATTAATATATGTGGTTATAACATTTCTTTATGTGCATGCTCTATATTGTAACATTTATTATAATAGTGAAAACAAATTATCTAAATAACAACCAATAATAAAGGTTGTTAACAAAGATTGTGATATGTTCCTAAGATGCAATTATATTCATCCATTAAAACATATAAGAATATTTAATGGTAAGAAAAATGTTTATACCATATTATTAAGAAAAAAGGTTTACAGTATTATGTCATTTTGTCGGTAAAACTCTATGTGTGTGTGTATATATACATATATATGAATTATGTGGGTTTATGAAGAAAATATAATGAAAATACCAGCAGTGGTTAACTATGAGAGGTAAGATGACAGATGATGTTTATTTTCTTCTCTTCTTCATCTCTATTTTATAACGCTCTACAATAAAAACACATTACTTTTAAATTTTAAAATACATTTCTCTTACATTTTAAGAGAAGATTTTTAAAAAATACGGTCATAGGAAGCAACTAGGCACTGGGGACAGAACTAGAGAGGGAAAAGCCCCTTCAGCAGGGGATTAGTGGGAAGTTCCTGTGAGGCAGCAAGATGGAGCAGTTGGTGTGGGTGTTATGTGGCACACTGCAAAGGAGGGTTGTGAAGCACACATGTGGACAGGTGGCATCAGAGATACCTGAATGCAGGTCTCAGCCGTGGTGCTAGAGAGTAGTCCCAGCATGTAAATAACCTTTGTTCTAGCAAAATTGGGGGACCCAGAAAAGAACAAAAGACAGGAATTAGAATTGTCTCTAGAAGTGACAGAGAGACACTGTAGAGAGAAAAGCAAGTTCAAGTTTTTTATTAAGTTATTGAATCACTCTACATTTCCCTTGATAACACTCCAGATATGCTTGCTTCCTTCTGCTACTAAACTCAAGATTTAGGCAATCTTTGTCTGAAGATAATCAAAGCATAAAGCTAGTGTATCAAAAGTTGCTTAGGGCTATTAATATACTTGGAACAAGATGAGAAACAGCAGACAAAGCTAAACCAACAGGTGAGGCCAATATCTTCTTTTTTACTTAATCTTTCCGCTGGGAAGCAATGGTGGTTAAATTCAGTCTTTTGACTTCAAACATGTTCTTAAATTGGGATCATTTGCAAGATCTAAATGTTTTGAGCCTTGTGAAAGGTTTGGAGATGTACAGTTTTGAAGAAGAAAAGACCCCTGGACTCAGGTCAGTGCATGTAGGTGCTATTGCATTGCCTTGCTGGGTTAGGAAACTTGGATTTCCGTATTGCTGTCTGTATAATGAGATGAAAGTGAAGATCCTTCTAGCTCCAGAACTTCATGTCTCTCTCTGGGCCTGGAGTCATGCCCTTACTTTCATGCTTATATCTTATATCTATCTACCCCACCACTAAATAAAGAGAATGACAGACTGAGGGGAGAGCTGGCTGTCTTTTCCTGGAGAATTCTTTCAGAGTGTATGCCTGAAAACCATGGGACACTTTAACATTCATTAATTCATCTACTTGGACAGTCAAACATTGAACAACATTTGTGCCAGGCACCGTACTATGTCTCAGATAAAATTTAAGATGCCTCCTGCTGTCAAGAAACACTTCATGTAGTAGAGGACTTTCACCTCCTCTTCTGTACATGTCCTTAGAGGTTTTGAACTTCACTCTTTTCTCCTTTCCATCTTGCTTTTAATAATATTTTGGTGGAAGTTGATTAAATATATAGATATATGGAGATAGAAAAGTACTGGAAACTGTTGGCCTGGTGCAGGAGACAGACTCATATACAGGAAGTTATAAACTGCCATTTTAAGAACTGTGACCCAGCTACGTGAATATACCTGACCGCATGTATCTGCATGCATCCTGGCCAGCTTCTAGGAGGTTTTTACATACTTAGCTTCAAGGCTCAAAAACTAAGTCATTAGATCTACCCTATAAAACCTATCTGTTTCTTTCTCACCACTGCCTCTCCCTGAACTCCAATTTGCCATCATCATTTGCCCAATTTAATGTACCACGCCTTTTCCTCACTGCCCCCTTCAAATCTGTTTTTTTCCCACCCTAACCAGAGTGATCTCTTTCAAATACAAAAGGAGGGTGCTTCTTCTGTGATTTTATACACGTGGAATCGAAATCGTGTAAGACAGGTTTACCTTTTCAGTGCCTCCATCTTTGCATACAGATATTCCTTCTTTCACAACCTGCCTGTTAACAGGATTTACCTCTAAGGTGCGCTGTTCCCACTTAGCACCCGCCGCTCGGACTTATGATCCATCTTTTTCTTTCTTCTTCTTCTTTTTTTCTTTTTGGTACAGTTCTGTGCATTTTGTTTGTAGAGCCTCAATATCTTTTTTTTTTGTACAGTACACCTTGTTTATACAGTTTGCCAATGGTACTGTGCAATGCAGTGCTATAGTTTTATGTTCCCTTATACATTATGGAGCTGTTATGCAAATAAAAGCAAAGTCATCGAGTTGGAGTTTCCTTTGATTGTTTCTTTGTTCTGAATGTACATATTATAAACACTTCCTCATTTAGCAAGCAGTTCGTTTAACAACCTAGCTGTAGGACCTTAGCTTGGTAATTAGTGGAGGAACACCTGTAATTCGGTGTAGCCATTGTCCCTGTAGTTATCTTTCTTGCAGACTGCACAGAAAGCTGTATGAAGTTGGGGCATGTACTGTACTTTATTTATCAGTAAATGTATGAGGCTGACACACAGTGAGTGCTCACCAGTATTTATTGGAGGAATGAAGAATGTCAGTTTGGAGGCCATATTTAGTTGAAGTCATAGGCACAGATAGTTTAGTAGGAGTTTTCTTGAAAGAATGGCTAGATAAGGGGGTGAGTAGACTGGGAACAGGAATAAATAAAGAGCTCTGAAGAACATTTAACATTTCACTGGGTGATAGAGGACGGTAACTTTATGAATGTGATTGGGAAAGTAGGTAGAGACCTAAGAGATTGTGAGAGGTGTCTTGAGAAGTAGAGTATTTCAGTAACTGTTTCATTGGATCCCCAGTCTACTGGGGCAGGTTAATGAATGGGGCACTGTGCTGTAGTCAGGAGATTTAGAAAATTTTTAGCAAAATCAAATAAGAAAAGGGACTGGGTATCGTGGTACATAGCTATAATCCCAGCTATTTGGGAGACTAAAGAAGGAGGATTGAAAGTGGAAGACCAGAAAAGTTGGTGAGCCCCTGTCTCAAAAAATAAAAAGGTAAAATAAATAAATAAATAAAAAGGGATGGAGATATAGCTCAGTGGTAGAGCTGGGTTTGATCTCTAGTACCACAGCAAAAAGGAGGAGGAGGAAGAGAAAAATGAGAGGGGGGAGGAGGAAGAGGAGGAAATGGAGATGGAGCAGGAGGAAGAAGGAGAAGAAAGGAGAGAGAGAGAAATAAAAGGAGGAAGAGAAGAAGGAAGAAAAGAAGGAAGGAAGGAGAGAAAGGGAAGGAAGGAAGGAAAAGAAATGGATCCTGGGCAATCAACTGGATCACCATTTTAGTTTGGTGTAGAAGGGGCCAAAGAAGATGTGGGAAGGATAGATCACTCTTAGTAGGAAAGAGAAGGAAGGAAAACTACTGGACAATAGGTGAAATGCGAATTTAGAGGAAGGAAGAACTTTTGCATTTGAAGGTGGCAAATTGGACAGATCTTGAACACTGAGATTGAAAAATTCCACCTCCTGCTTTGTTACTCACCCTCATCAGAGTGCCTCTAGGGCAGAGGTCACCGCAGGGGCATTAACTGAGACCAGCAAGCTCAGGTGTTACTAGGCAGCATCCAGGAGTTGAGGAAACAGAGGTGAGAACTGCGTCAATACTGATGGTGCCGCCAGACCTGAGAATCATCTCCTGGTCCTCAGAAGAGGAGTTCGGTGAGGAGCGTGCATCCTGAAGTTGCAAGTGCTGCCTGCAAATGTAGCAGATGTTGGTGGGCCAGGCCTCGACCTTGGTTCTTCTCCTGGTGAGTTTTCAACTTGACCTGTTGTGTGACTGACTTCACACTCCCTCCTGCTCCACATTTCTTTATGTTACTGTACTAATGACAATGGTGACAATGGTGATAATAATAACAAAGAATAACCAGGCCCTTCAGTGCATTTATTTCAGCTAATAACAGAATGAAATTATCCTAATTTTACAGATCATTGATGTTAAAAGAATATAATTTATATACAGTATGCAATATACATTGCATTTTATGTAATATGTAATATAATCATGTTTATAGTATAAAGATACACTTATAATGTTAACTTCATATTTTTCTTATACTATAAGGTATAAATTTAAAACTACACCATTTATCTGTGTCATATAAGTATATTTATAATTGTTTAATCATATTAATTTATAATTTGTGTGAATAGACTCATATAGTTTGTATTGATTTATAATAGTAATTTATGAGAAAGTCAATAACAGAATTTATTTTTATAAGTTCATTTAATTTTCAGATTATCAGAATAAAATCTTTTCTAAAATAAGAGTACATATTAAGTAAAATATTGTGGATTTATAAATGAAGATTAGGAGATTAAGCTTAAGACTTCCATAGAAAGTAGTTACTAACAAGATCATGTCAGAATGTCCATTTAATCCCTTTTGTGTCCTTAGAGAGTTATGATAAAAACAAGGGGTATTTAGAAAAATGCGTAACATTGTGTTACTTTGGGATCCGTTTCCAAAATCTGTATTTTAACTAATAGTAATAAACAATTATAACAGTTATAGCTTGTTTACTGTCCTATTTCTAATAATTTATTTTTGCAATTAAAAGATTTCTCCTGGCTATTTAGTAAAAATTTCTTACTCTTAAAACTTACTATAAAATGTAGAAGTATGATGATGATAGTCCAAATATAACAATTATTTCTTTTAAATTACCAAGATACAAATGTATGTAGGATCGATATTTTAGTCTTTGCAGCCATTGCAACAAGCTGAATGCAAAATAAATCTTAATATCTTCTAAAAATGAGTGATGATTACACACAGTAATGGCACTGCGTCTTGTATTATTCCCCATGCAGTTCCCTGGACTGATTTTTCTTGTGATAAAACAAAAGCAGGAGAAAAATGCTTTTCTTTCATAGTAACCTTAAAGGTCTACCTTTAAGTACCTAACAGAAGCTTGGGAGACTGATGTTCAGGGATGTATGCTACATTATTATTTACCTTTTTGTGTTGTAAAATCACTACACATATCATACATGAGGGTCTACACTGTAGTTTTAACAAAAGACCTGGCTATAATGATTTAAGTCAGCTTTTATTCTCATTTCCAAAATACCTACTTCTTTCTTTTTAATTCAATTTAAATCTAGCAAGAGAATTTAAATGTGTTTGGAATTTTTAGTGGAAAGAAATACCCCTTAATATCAAGTAGATTAAAAAACATGCATTGAATGCTTGACTCAGGGGCTTTCTCTAAACTGGCCGTGAATGCTGAAACCATCTGTTTTCCTGGACGTTGTCGGGGTGAGTGTGGCAGAGGCAGCTGTTTGCAAAGGGACGCTTTGGATGATGAACCAGCCCATTGTTTCTCAGCAATTCACTTGCATTCAGAGGCTCTACCCAAGCGTACTATAGAGCAATCAAAATCAAACTATTGTTTGTACCAATCATATTGATCTGAAAAGAACGTGGTGGGATGACCCCATTGTAGATGCAAATAGTTGTTCTGAGCAGCTGTATGCTGGCCAATATGTACCTCAGTAGGAAACAGGCTTGCAAGCTAGAGGGCTCTCTGCACCCTACTGGGGAAGAAAAAAGATTATACCAGATTGAACTGCAGTTTAAGGAGACTGGGGGGAATGAAGTCACAGGTCTGTTGGCATTAGTGGTAATTTTCTTTCCACACAAAAATAATTGTCAACATTAACTCTATGATGGCAGAGCTGTTTTTATATGAAAGCTTTCTGCAAACTATAATTGTAGAATCTCCATAAAATTAATGACTTAAAACTATGGCACAAAAAGTGCTTTTCTTTGGTTTCAAATGTCAAGTCCTGACTAATTCTGCAAATTAGAAAATGTACAATTTTAGCTTTATCTGTAATTTTTCATACACTGCTTAAAATTTCATAATTTATCTATAACTCCGAGAAGTGTAGAAATGATCCTGATAATGCAATGTTTGCATGAAAACTAAAAAGGACTTTTTCTCTATGCAGGGAACAAATGGAGGCATAGAAAATGAAAATTATGCTGTTTCTTTTTTAAATAATCTGACTGTTATATTTTATCCATTAACATTTAAGCTTTTTGGTTGTCCTTGTCACTTCATTGCATGCATGCTAATATCTCCTCATATAAAATTTAATCTGTTGAACTAAATGAAGGAATTAGTATCTGAAAGACATCTTTCATTAAGCAATTAACGAATCTCTCCAACAAATCTACAAAAGCATATGTGTTTATATTTAATAATTATTTGTGTGATCAGCCAGTTATAACACATGAATACATTTAGTTTTAGTCATGGTATTACTAAAACTAAACTTATTGTCACTATGTGATAGAGCCCTAATAAAAATTGGTTTAAAACTGATTTTGCTAGAGAACAAAAACATCTATAGTCTATTGACTTTCAAAAGTCCTCTGTGGTTCAGTTTAGAATAATGAGAAGTCCCTCAAGTAGAGATACTTGGTTGTGGATGGAATTTTGCTTCCTATTGCAGTGAAATCCCAAAAAACAGCTTAACATAACAATTCATAGATTTGTGAATATGTATAAAAATAAAAGGCTCAACACAAATACTTGCAAGCCTACTTTCATTGTCAAATTTAGGGGCTTGGATAAAACTGGTTGTTTCTTAAGAAAATAAAAAAATTATTTTATTTATCCACAGATTCCATCACTAATTAAAGTGTTGCTCACTATTTCTGAACAGCGTACCCTGCTTCATTTGCATATATTTTGCTAAGGGTCCCACCACTAATAACTGGGAAACTTGCTTTTGACCTTGTGGCTATAGGTGGCTAAAGCGCCCCCTGCTTTTTTTAACCTTTACGTTCCTTTGTTTCAACCAACTAGTGTATCAGTGCCATTTAGACAGAATTTTAGCACTAAACAACAACAAAAAGACTGTAATTTTTAACTCTGATTAATAAAAAGTCAACTAACAAAAATTGTGTTGATTAAAGCTAATATTACATATTAATTGCTCACTTTTGATAATTTACTTCCCATGACTAAATTTATTGGAAAACTTCCACATGTATTGATCCTCTAATGTGAAAACCTTAGCAAGGTCAATTGTTTAAATTTCTCCAAAATCTACTAACAAGAAGAATTTAAGAAAATAAGAAAAATGTGTTAAATGTTATAAAATAAATTATTTAGGAAGTTAATAACCTTATTTTTTAATGACTAAATGTGTTCATAGAGAGGTCCAACTTCTTCATATGCAAAGAAATGACTTACTATTCCAAACTAATTACTATGAAAGATATATCAGTATTCAAAGGCCATCTCATTTGCTGTTTTTTTTTAATTAAGCGTAGTTATGTGATTCCAGCAGTTGAATCTGAGAAAACAGAAAAACTTATATGTACTCACATATCCTTGGAAATTGCTATGATTTCAGTATAGTTTGTACCACCAAAATTCAGGGTGGTATTTAATCTCCATAAAGAGGTATTAAGAGACCATATTTAGTCTGGGTATGGTGTTTAGAGGTTGTGGAAGTCAGAGTCCCATTTTTGTAACAAATTACCTAAGAAAATTGACTTAAAAGGAGGTTTAGCTCAGTTTCAGAGCTTTCAGTTCATGGTTACTTGGCCATTGTTGTTTTGGGTCTGGGGCATCACAGCATATGATGTTGGGGAGCACTAAAGTAACTTTTTATGTCTCAGAAATAACTGTCAATATGCAAGCAGTGTAGTAGAATAACAGGGTCCATGAGTACACACGATATGACCTCCTTAAACAGTAAATAAGCACTTTACACATTCTTAAAGTGTCAAATGTTAATGTAAACCCAGGGGCAAAACCACTCCACAGATATAAGGGTAGGAAGAAAAGATACATGCTTTAAAGCAATCCTTGGGGCTAACAGGTTAATATTTTACTATTCTTAGTAATATCCAAGTATTCAAAGATTGTCTACTAGATAATTGAGTATAATTCTTTCAGAATCTGAAACCTAACTAAAGATCTTGGAAACTGTATTTTAATTGACAGAATAGATCACAATTTCTGTTGCAATAAAATATTTACCAGAATTATGACTCAGTTTAATTGAACACATTCTATTTTTCATGTTCATAGGTCTTACATGAGCATGTAACCTATTTGATCAGTTAATCAAATAAGAAGTTTAGGAAGTTTATGTTACTTAGTCATTTTATTGTTAACTATAAAACAGCTTGCTGGAATTCTGATTTGTTGCATCTATAGATCAAGTTGGAGAGAAGCGATGTCTTAATAATATTGAATCTTCTAATTCATGAGCATTAATTTTTGATCTCTTTTTGTCAAAATTTTATGGTTTTCTGCATACCTACTTTGTTAGAGTTATATAAAGTATTCCATTCTATGGTGCTAGTTTAAATAGTATTGTGGTTTTCAATTCAAACTCCAATTTTTATTACTGGTTTATAGGAAACGAATTGACTTTTGTAAATATTGACCTTTTGTCCTGTAAACTTGTTATAATTGATGATTTGTTCAAGGAGATTTTTGTATAATTCTCTAGGATTTCTAAATAGAGTTATGTCATCTGCAATGATATTTTTATTTCTTCCTTCTTCTCTTTATCTCCCATGCCGTATTCCATTTATTTTATTTTCTGATGTTATTAACTGACTAGGATTTCCAGTATGATTTTGTAAGAGAGTAGTGAGAAGGACAAACTTTCTTCTCTGCCTTATGTGGAAAGTATCCAGTCTTTCACCACTAAGCATTATATCAAATATATAGTTTTATAGATTCTTTATCAAATTGAAGTCTTTCATCTTAGTTTCTTGTGATTTTATCATGGTGGATGTTGGATTTTCTTGTGTTTTTGTCCTTCCATCCATTGATATCACAGTATGATTTTGCTTTTTCAATCTGCTGCTATACTGGATTTCATTAATTTATTTTCAAATACTCAACCAGACTTGCATATCTGAAATGAATCTCAATTGGTCATGATGTATAATTATATTTATACATTTTTGGATTTGACTTGGTAATATTCTGTTGAAACTTTTTACATTTATGTTTATCAGACATACTTGTCTGTCACTTTTAATTTCTTTATCTAGTTTGGATATTAGAGTAATGCTGGCCTCATAGAAAGAATTAGGAAGTGCTCTTGAAGAAATTGTGGAGAATCAATATCACTTTTAAATGATTGAAAAAATTCACTAATGATATCATTTAGACTTGGTATTGAAAGTTTACTAGCTATTGATTGGATCTCCTTAAGAATATAGATCTGTCTAGTTCCCCTTTTAAGAGTTTTGGTAGTTTTTGTCTGTTGTTCAAAGAATTAGTTTATTTAGTCTAAATTATCAAAGTTGTAGGAATGGGGCTTTTCATAGTATCCCTGTACAATATAATCCTCTTAATGTACATAAATTCTGTAAATGATGATCTTTTTTCACTTGTAATATTGGTCAATTTTTCTTTCTTTTTTCTTCTTCTTCTTTTTTTTTTTTTGGTATGTATCTGGTTAGCTTAACAGATTTCTTGATATTTTCAGTGTATTGGTTTTTGTTTTTATTTATTTTTTCCATTGCTTTTCTATTTCTAATTTCATTAATTTCTGCTATAAATTATGCTTGCCTTATGTTTAAATTTGTCATCTTTTTCTAATTTTCTGATATAGAGTATTTAAGTTCTTTTTCCTTTTATGATATATGAATTTAATGCTATAATTGTTCTATAAGTATACTTTTACTTTATCCTGTAAATTTTGACAAATTGCATTTTTATTTTCAGTTATTTTAAAATATTTGTAATTTCTTTCAGGACTTACCTCTTGATGCACATGCTACTCATAAATGTGTTGTTTAATTCTCAAATATATGGGGATCTTGTAGTTTTCTTTCTTTTGTTGATTTCTAGTCAATTCTGCTGTGGTCTGTGAACACAGTATGCTTTTTTAAAATTTGGTAAGGTCTGTTTTATAGCTCATTATAATGGCCCATCTTGGTGAATGTTCCTAGTGAGTTTAAGAAGGATGATTGCTTTACTTCCTTTTTCTACTTAATTCCTCTTCATCTAGATTTCTGGTTTTTTGTTTTGTTTCTATTTTTATTTTTAATCTTTATCACTTTCCTTGTCCCTGAAGAAATTATTTTAACATTTCTTTTAGGGCCTGTTGGCTGGTGGTGAATTCCCCTTTTTGTTTGTTTAAGAAAAAATCTTTATATCTCCTTCACTTTTAAAAGTTGATTTCTGGTAGATAACAAGCTCTACGTGGGTGTTTTTCTTTATAACTCTTTCAATATTTCAGTCCATTCTCTTCTTACTTCAGTGAAGATAATTCTGCTATAACTCTTATCTGTATTCCTCCTTTTCTTTCCCTATGTTTTCTTTTAAGATTTTGTCTTTAATTTTCTTCAGGCTGAATATGATAATCAAAGAAAGAAGTGGCTTGTGGAGCCCAGTAATAGGAAGGTGATCAGGACAAACAAAGTAATAATGTTTGTTAAATATATGTAAGTCAGTGGCTTCTCCATTAATGAGTTGGTAGTGATTTAAATTAATCCTTTTTCTGGTGCAGACAAGGAGATACTCTTAGAAATGGAGATTTTTGTTATAAAATAAATGTTCTTTATACGGGAGTAATTCTACTATATTTTTTGAGCTTTTCCCATGGCTGCAGTTTTTCAAAATAATCAACTCAAAGTAATTGTTTTGCCAAAGAAGCACATTTTGAGGTTGGCATATTCTAGTCCCTTACTGTATATTCATTTTAAAATAAATATACAGATATTGTGGAAACAGACAATTTTTATAGAAGAGATTCAGTGAGACAAGATTAGAAAGCACCAATCTAGAGAGCCTATTGTATTGAAAATACATTCCCCATTTTTTTTCTCAGCAGAAACCAGAGTAGAGTTATGATAGTGACTAAGTATTTGTGCAATTTATGCTTGTGTAATAAAAAAAAAGTTTAGAGCAGAGCATGGTGGTGCATGGATGTAGTCACAGCTACCCAGAGCCTGAGGCTGTGGAATCACTGGAGTCCAGAATCGGGAAAACAATGTAAGCAACATAGAGAAATCTTGTCTAAAAAAAAAAAAAAAAAATCAAAAAATTTGTAGGAAGAACAGTTCATACTTTTCTGAATGAAAAGTTGTATTAACAAACACAAAAGTGTGTTCACCAAGTAGTCCTATAATACAATCTAGACATAATTAGAACAGTTCTCTCATGATCTAGAGGAGTACAAATGGAATCAATTTGTTGAGCATCCCATGTGTATTAGGCATTGGTTCTAGCTACTGTGGATCTCTCGTGATGTGAATGTTTGTGTCTTCTCCAAAATTCATCTTAAAACTTAATCCCCAATGCCACCTTATTAAGACTTGTGGCCCTTGGGAAATGACTGGGTCATGAAGGATCTTCCTTTACAAATTGATTATTGCCTTTTTTTTTTTTTTTTTGTACTGGGGATTGAACTCAGGGCCTTGTGCTTGCTAGGCAAGCATTCTAACCACTGAGCTAAATCCCCAGCCCGATTATTGCCTCTTAGAAGGGTTGGAGAGAACTAACTAGACCCTTATTGCCTGTTTGGCCTTTTTATCCTTTTGATTTGTGAAGAGAGAGTATTTAAGGTGCCATCTTGGAAGCAGAACCTGGAACTTCATGGCTAAACTTGCTGGTGCCTGATTTTAGATCTCCCAGCCTCCAGAGCTGTGACAAAATAAATGTATATTGTTTGTAAATTACCCAGTCTCAGTCTGCTATTTTATCAAAGCAGCTCTCAAGGACTAAAATAGAATCCAAAGAAATCCAAATAAATTTGTGATTATTATAGGTATGAGAATTAAATTTGTTAATATGTGTAAAGCATTTACTACATCACTTCCTAAGCACAATTAGTTGTACATTAAAGAAATATATATATATATATATATATATATATATGCAAAAAGCAAAAGTATAGACTATTAGAACAATGGAGTTAGTGTTGATCTGGCCTGAGCTTCTTTGACGAAGTGACTTTCACCTGCAACCTGAAGCTAAGTAAGAATTTCCAGGTACCTTCCATAATTGCCAGGCCTAAGGCAGTCTTGGCACAAAGCTGGCTTTCTAGGTGTGAATTGGGAGGTAGTAGTAGTGTGTACTGGGGAAGAGCTGGTGCACACATATAGGACTATTGGAAATCAAATCCTTCTTTGCAAATCCAGCTTGCTATCTATGAGGCTTTTGTGAGAAGTAAGACTGATAAGGCCCTATTATGTCTTCAGATAGTGGGTGAGAAGTGTTATCATCTCATCCTGTTCCACCTATGCAGGCATCTACAGCTCCTTTGTATCCCTGTTGGGTAGAGAAGGCCTGGAATGTAGCCTTGAGAAATTTCAACCTCTCTTTTGCTTGTAGACCATCAGACTATTCATCTATCATTATAGTAGTGGAATATCACTTAAAACTGATGGATTTCATTTAAATTCTCTTTTATGACTGGTTTACTGTGCTCATAAAAGAGAAAGTGATCAAAGACTACTCTATGTGAATATATATATGTACATACATACATATGCTCTCTGTGTTTGTGTGTGTGTGTGTGTGTGTGTGTGTGTGTGTGAATGTATTGGTAGTCCTTGTTTTGAACAGTTCTAATATATGTGATTTTCAGTAGCCATAATTTAGTTAAATAACAGCAGTACTCCAACAACACAGTTCAAATGTTTGTTATCACAGTATGTTAACTGTGCTATGAGTTATGGGAGATTTGGCTGGAAGAATGAATGATTAAAGTCATAGAAGGCCTGGGGCAAAAGCATGTAAGCCCTGCACATAATGTGCCAAAAACAGCACAGGCTGAAAACAAGATGTTTAGACTACTGAAGCATGTTGTGTCCTACCATTGTCCTTCCCCGTGCCCTGATAAACTACTTAGCCTTGATACAGCTCCTTACCCAAGATGTTTTTCTTCTTTTTTTTCTCTTGCACTGATATTCTAAATAAAAACTGAAGAGTTCTTGATTTGGGGCTACTCCCTTGAGACTCCCCAGTGATGTGTGCTCTCGTTGAGACAATCCCTCAGGGCCTCTCAGTGTTCAGACAAAATCTTATCTCCAAGTAATTTTTTCATCCTCTGTGCCACCATAGTAACACATTGCAACAATGAGTTATTAGATAAAATATAAACTTTGCTGCTGTATCTTCAGCTCACAAATTATTAGGTAAACAGCAGGGCTCATCTAGCTGAATGACCAGTCAGTCATGTCACTTTCAAAGTCTGTTACCATGAGTCGCAGCACATGTTACTCATTTCCACAAATAACAAAGCATGTAGTTGTATTTCCTCCTTGTCTCCCAGTTACCAGTCCCTGTGATATGTCATAAAAATGGAAGATCAAAAGAGGGAGGTGACCAATAAAGATGAAAGTGAAAGGGGCTGGGAATTTATCTCAGGAATATAGGGCTTGTCTATCAGTGCACTGGGACCTGGGTTTAATCCCCAGCACTGCAAATAATAAATAAGAAAATGCACGAAAGAAATTAAAACTGATAAAATGGAAGTGAAATTCACATCAAACATATATAAAAGACAAACTAACACTGTCCCTATTGAAGAGTCTCTAGATTCTGAGCCAGAGGAACTTAAGGAATGTGAACAATTTACCAACATGAATGAGTAAAACAGCATGTTATAAAAGGGTGAAGATGTTCCTGAGGAAAGTACAAAAATATTATAAGGAAGGAAGTCTGGGAAATTTCATTAAATTGAAAGCACAAATGATAAAATGTTAGATTGTCATCCAGATTTAGAAAAGAGTGTGGTGATTCATCAACACAAAAAATGAGTACTCCATATTATGAGTTTTATAAGTTCAACCTCTCCTTCAGGTTTTTTATGAAGAAAATTTATTTTAAAATGTTTTAAATTACAGTATGCTAAGTAAATATGAGTTTTTATTAATTTTTTATTTCCATTACATTTATAACTGGCATAAAGGAGTTTTAATGTCTTGACAAACAATCTTCAAGGTCACAGAACTATCATAACACTTCCATTGATTATTAAAATTATTTTGCATGGTTTCAGTTTAACACTGTTTAAAGTAAGGACTGCCTTGGTGTGTGTCTATGTGTGTAAAATTGTGTACATGTGAGAGTGAGTGTATGTGAATACCTTCTGATCTCATATTAAAGTATGTAGCACAAGACGTTCAGGATTAATGTTTTGCACTTTTCCTCGATGTACTAAATAACAAGTCCATTTAAATATACATCTTTAAATATGCTGTTGTCTTTCAGCTTCTCTTTAATTTTGTTATAGTTTGTTTCCCCAGTGTCAGACTGTTGTTGAGCTAGGATTCTTCTTTTTGAATTTTCTCTTAACAACATAATTGCATTATGCAAGATTTAAGGAAGAGCAGAAATTCCATAAATACTTTCAAATTGAATTTCAATTGTCTTTCTGATTTGTGTGTGTGTGTGTGGAAGTGTATGATAATCCCTTGGAGTTTTTCTTAATGATAGCAACAATTATAACAATTGTTGTAATAGCAGCTAGCATTTACTGAACATCTAGCATGTGTCAACTCCTTTGTAAAGCATTCCATTTATACTTTTCTTCTACTCAAGAAATATACGTGAGGCATGCCTGTAATTACATCTAGTTGGGAGCCCAGGCAGGAGGATCACATTTTAAAGCCAGCCGGGGCAATTTAGCAATATTTAGTCTCAGAATGAAAAATAAAAATGTTTAGGGGATATACCTCAGTGGTAGTGTTCTCCAGGGTTCAATTCCTAGTCCCAGGGGAAAAAATAAAATAATTTAAAATTTGAATATATATGAGGAAAAACTTAATTACTGCAAATGTAACATGTGAGTTTTTCCTAATAGAGGCAAGAAGTTGACAGAGTATGGGGAAGATCAGATGGTAACTTTGTATATCTGCTCACTGCATGCCACCAAGTGGCTCCAATAATCTGAGACACGTCCTCCTGAGAAGAGCTATAAGTTCTGGCCACTGAAATTACCCATGGAATCTAACATGTGCTTTCACCATATACTTACTAACAATATATTTGGTAACTTGGTTGTGTAATATAAAAAATTTACACATGAGGAAGGAACCAGCCTAGTGCCTGGAGATACTGGCAGTGCATGATAATTAAGCTCTCTAAATCCTCCCATAGAAAACTCAATGAGCTGTATTTACTTCTTTCTGGCATTATAAAAATTATGTATCCTTTTATGTGCAGAGACAGTTCCTTAGGGACTAAGAGTTATGCATGCTCATTAACAGAAGAATATGTACCACAGCAGGTACTGCATGCTAAACCCAAGACTTATGACCCTATTGTCCAAATGAGTGGCAAGCATAACTTCTCCATTGTGGTGGTGAATGAGAGGATGAAGAAATAATGATGATAATGAAAGAGGTTAATTTAAATGTTCTTGTGCTATAGTTTGGTTAAATATTCAGATATATTTCAAATTAACCATGGTTCTTCAAAGGTTGAACTCAGAATATGATTAAAGCATTACCTTCTTTGCTTAATTTCCTGTTTTGAAACGGAAGATACCTTTGGAATTCTGTGTTAGAATTGAATTGGCAAAGACATCGCCCTGGCTGTGAACCTTGATTATCGTTTTTAAGTTTTTCAGTGTAAAGAGACCATAGATTGTTCTCAGTGGTCTTTCTGGACTGACTTTCTTTGGTTCTGTGAGCAAATATATTAGCATAATCTTTGCCTAAAGATTTCTGCTTGGTCATCTGTTCCATCTAGTCCTTTTCAGTTTAGAAGAATGAAGTAGTGACAGAGATGCAGTCACTTTGATGTTAGAATCTTCATGATAATTATTCTTTTCAAGAATTCAGGTTCTTTGTATTATTTACTATTACGATTGATGTGTATATTCAGAGAAGACCTAATTCATGAGAATTATCGTGAAAATTGCTTCCTTGGCTATATATACATTAAAAGATCTCAAGAGAACAAATACTTTGTTTTAGATAAGTAATTCGATGAAAACAATGAATACTTAGAATTATGTCATTTGGAAACCTAGTCAAAAAAGACAGTGGGTGAATTATTATACTTCTTTCATCAGGAACTCTGAAAATATAAGCCCCCGATTTAAAAAAGTTATCAGAGACTTTGTCATAGTGTATTGGGTTCCTTGGAAGTGGACTATCAGAGTAAACTTTAAAGGAACAGGGGCAGCAAAGGAGGAAGAGAAACAGTGGAGAAAAGAGTGGGTGTGATTGATCTCAGGCAAAGTTTTCCAGGGGGTAGACTTCAGTCTAATTCTGCAGCAGAATTCAGGAATATGAGTTGTATGTCTGTGCACTGAAGGCTTATGCTCCTTCACTCCATAATCATTGATTGACAGTCCCAGAGGGTGAGGAGGATCCTAGACCCTAGTTTCTTCCTATTTGTATACCCATAGCAAAATGCCTTTAATAACCTAAGAGTTGTCCTCCCAAGTACTGCAGGAGTGGGTCACTGGGCCATCAAAAGAAGTAGATAAATTCAAGGGGTGGGGTACTTGCAGAAATGGTAAGAAATGTGGGAGATTCAACCTTGTCTGCTGTAAGATGATCATAAGTTACTTAAACTCAAAGAAAAAAGTCCAATGAGAATATTCTGTGTGTTTTCTAGTCAAGTTAAACAAAAAAATCTGATTAGCCACATTGGACATCCTCGTTCATTTCTTTCTTCTTCATAAAACAAACAAAACCTATTTATTGATCACCTACTGTAGGTCAGGCACTTTGAATGCATTAGTTCATTGGTCCTCAAGGTAGTAAGGATGAATATTATTTCCCTTATTTAGAGACTGCAGATATAGCATTCTGCAAAAATGATTATTGAATAGACAAATGAACAAATGAATGGATATGCTATATTAAATTAAACACAGGCTGACTATAAATTTATATTGCATTTATAGCATAGAAATACAGCTAGTTTGTAAGTGGCTGCTTCAAGATGCAAGGGAACATCTGGGTGACGCTAAAGCCCCAGGTGCTTTAATCTACTCCTGTATAATGACTCTCCAAAAGACAACTATATTTAAATATTTATGATCTCTTTCACCCAAGTGACTGTGACACTTCCCTGCATTTATAGGTTGCCACAGAGTTCATATAGGCACCTCATCTTCACTCTGCCACTTAATTTTCAGCATAATCTGGTGAGCTATAGCACCCAACCTTACAAATTAGGCAGCTGATATTAAGAGGCGTTAGGCAACTTATTTGAAGTTGCAAAGCCAGAAAACAGAGGTTTTCTGCCTGGAAGCCACTGCTATTTCCAAAACAAGAATTTGTTTTGCCTACGTATTTTTTTTTAACCTGGTGAGTTTTCCCATCGTATTCATACTAGTTTTTAGAATTTATTTCATTACTGAGTCTTTAATTCATCAGTCTTCCATTGTCTGTGGTTTTACTTTTTGCTGTTTGTATTACCCAGAGTCAACTCTAGTCCCAAAATATTAAGTGGCAAATTCTAGAAGTAAACAATTACAAGTTTTAAATTGGGTACCATTCTGCATTCTTTTTTTTATTACAATGTATTATTGTAGTTGTCTTATTATATTATTAGTCATTTTTCATCTCTTTCTTTGCCTAATTTATAGTTAAATTGCAATTATGGGTAGGTTATGTATAAGAAATAATGGTAGTATACACAGGATTCAGTACTATGTGCAGTTTTAGCATCCACTGGGGGCCTTAGAACACATCCCTTGTGGATTAAGGGGGTATTAGGTACATATTTTCTATACTGACTTCTATTCCACTAAATTAACATGAAGGACTTTCTGATCCCCCAAGATGCATATTCAATCTCTGTAATTTCTCAGATACTTGTAACTTTATTGGTTTGGCCTATGGATTGTTTTAAATCACTTCTGAAACAAATTTGTTAGTACAAAGATGGAATAAGAGAAACCATAGAAAGGATTTAAAATTTTTTTTTAAGATTACAGGGCTGAAAGAAAATTATTTCTTATCCTACCTGCTTGTTCCATAAAAACTATCTATTTTTCTCTAATTTCATCTCAAGAAGACAACACCTTAATTAAACTCCAGTGGGCCAGTTTAATTAAAACATGCCAGTCAGATCCTCACCGGGGAACCAGATATCCATGAAACACACCGTCTGCTTCCTTTGTGTTTACTCTGACATTTCTGACCCCCGCACAAAGGACTCTGGATGGTGACTGTGGGCAGAGCCTGTGCACTTCCCTGCGAAAAGGAGAATGGGCCTTTGGTGGGTACTTGATCCAGGTCGATCATCAGAACCCAGAGTTTGAACCATCAGGGACTTAGATGTCATCTCAGTAATGAGATTACAAAACGACTACAAGTCTCTAACTTTAAATTCATAGTCATTTTTAAATCTCATCACTGAGAAGATATCTAAGAAATGTGTCACTCCCCTGTCCCTTCTCTCCTGATCGACCTCTTTCTTTCCTTCTTTTCTTACTATCTCTCTTTATTGCTGTTCCTTTCTTTGACTTAGCAGGATCGACCCAACAGTTTTTTGTATCTGAGAGCCTTTCAGTGGCTACTTCCTCCTCACTCTAGTTCCCTGTCAGCAAGGACAGGAAACAGGGAAGACATTTATGGAAGTCGGCTTGGTCATTTCCACTTCTAGGTCTTTAAATACATGATTTGATTTTATGGCCACTTTGTCACTATCCCCTTTGGCACAGAGATAAAAAATGGAAGTTTAGAAAAATTTACAGATTTCCTGGAAATTAAAAAGCAAGCAGATAGAAGAGATGGGAATTGACCTGCAAACCCATCCTGATCTGGAAAGCTCCCAACAGGCTTGCTTCTCAGCTCTTTTCCTTTTTTATTTATGAAAGTAGCTTTACTGTTTCAGTTTGATTATAAAAATATTACATATTCATTGTAAAACAAAATATCACAGAATAGTATGTTTTCATTGAGGACCTTTGAAAACATAATTCTTTTGGTTACCAGCCATCATTCAACTTCTGTCCCCTGCTTCGCTCTGTCCCTCCTCTATCCATGCTTGCATAAAACCTGTTACATGACCTTTCAAATCTTTCTTCATGAGAATATAATCAGAATAAATGTACATATAGGGATTTTGCTGTTGCTCATTTTTTAAAATGTATTTTCTGTTATTTTACTTTTCATGCATGAGTTCATCATGAAAAAATTTCCTAGTCAACTGGTAGAGCTCTACTACACTCTTTAAAGCTTATGTAGTATTATATCGTATAGATGGTCCACAGTTTTTCTACTTTGTTTTCAAGGTTTTTTTGCTTGTTTCATTCTGTTGTTTTGTTCCTTTGTAGGCTCATGAAACAGCTGTGCTCTAAATATTTCAGTTCAACATAATTTCATTTTGGTGATTTTATTTCTAATGGACTGATTTCCTGGAAATAAAGTTCCTAGGTTGAAGAGTATTTTTTATTTTAATAAATCTTTAGATTGCCTAAGCAATATTGAAGACATGTGATTATGCCTTTTATCAAAAACCATCTGTATTAGTCAGCTTTCTGAGGCTCTGACAAAATACCTGAGATAACCAATTTAGGGAAGGTTTGTTTTGATTTGTAATTTCAGCTCCCAATCATGTGGCCATGCTATTTTGGGCCTATAGTAGCAGAGTATATCACAGTAAGGAAAACATACTGGAGTCAGGAAGAAAAAATGAGAGAAAGGAAAGGTCTTGGGTCCCAATATCTTTGATGAAGACATTACCCCAGTGATATAACTTCTTTCCTTTAGACCCCAGTTCTTAATAGTGCCATAGGCTAGCCTTTAACAAATAAGCTTTTGGAGAACATTTAAGGTCCAAACCATAACACCATCAAACATAAGAATGGTCACAAAGACCAGGCATGGTGGTGCATGCCTGTAATTCTGATTACTCTAGAGGCTGAGGCAAGAGGCTTTCAAATTCAGGTCCATCCTGGGCTAATTAACAAGATCCTGTCTTAAAAGATTTGTAGGGCTGGAAGTGTGGCCCAGTGATAGCATGTCTCTGGATTCAATCCCAAGTAATGAGGAAAAAAAATAGAATGGACATATGAGTTTCAACTAAAATCTGACTTTCACAAATTCTGACTCTTACTTGAATGTGTTTATAAACTTTTCAGATTGAAATCCACAGAAATCAAGTGAAGGCTGAAATCTGCAGAATCAAGTGGAAAATACATTGCCAGAGACAGTAGATTTATTTGTATATGTCCCTACCGAACTTCTGAGTCTTAAAATTCACAAAAGTTTTAAAAATTTTACACATTAGCATTTGGATAGCAAATTTCTATATAGTGTATTAAATTTGAGTCCTTCGTTGTAGAAACACCCCTATAATGTATCATTATATAATTATAAGAATTCAGAGCTGTAGGAATTCCATTAACTAACACTGATTCCATGTAGGATATGGAAGAACCGTAAGTTCTCCAGAGTCTATGTGAATAAATGTCTTGATGGAATGTGTCATTGGAGCATGCTGCGAAGTTATCTCATGTAGTGTGTGTTGAAAGTCCATTTCCAAAATGGGTTTCAAGTGCTTAAATTCTTAAAAGGAAGGAGATATTTATTTAAATTTACTTTAAAGATCACTGATTCAGGACTAATGATTGTATAGTTTATTAATCAAATATATTTAGTAGGAAAAAAGCCAGCTACAATTCACTTACAATTGAGATTTTACTCTATTTTAACGTTATTTTAATGAGCTACAGATTTGAATGTGGGCTTTGTTCATCTGTTGCTTCCGCTCAATTGCAGTTTCACCCTAAGAAGACACAAGACAGATTGATCAGGCTTCCACTCATTGTGAGGCTTAAATGAAGTGAATGAGGCCTTATGTTTCTAAACCAAATGAGAGGATTAAGGCAAAGAGAAAAAGAAGGCAAAAAATATAAACTAAGAAAGCACTACGCCCCCCAAAAAAAATCCACTTTACATGCTCTAAGTCATCTGTTTGCTGTTGTTAAATTTGCTACTATGGGATTCCAGTTTTTCTACGAGAGTATCAGAGATAAACTCCTAAAAGTGAAAATTGCACGTGTCCCTCCCAACTATGATGATGTGTATGTGGAAGGGGAAATCTACTGTCTTACTTCATTTCAGTATACACAGTGATTTAAGTGCAGAAATACAAACATTACAATTACTTTAGGTTTTCTGTAGTAGATAATGTCCTTATGTTCCAATTTGAAAATGTATTTTCACCTAATACTTTGTGTTCATCTTTTTTTTTTTTTGTGGTGCCGAGGATTGAACTCAGGGCCTTGTGCTTACAAGGCAAGCACTCTAATCACTGAGCTAAATCCCCAGCCCCTAGAGTGTTCATCTTAAAGCAACAAGATGCTCTGTGGCAACTTTGGCCAATCCCATTAAATGAGAAAGTAATCGCGGTTTCTGAACTTCTCTGGCTCAAATTTCTGATAAGAAAGACATCTATGCTCCCATTATGTTACTTTCTAAAACTATAAATGACTTATAGTTAACGTGAAATTCATAAGCTAACTTTTTAGGCGTGAACAGCTTCTTATTAACAAAAATAGTTTTTATGGACTGATAGTCTTGATGGAGTTATATATATATTTTTTTTCCATAATGATGACTATGACATTATCTACTACAAATGTTTTCATACATACAAAATCTACATTTTCAGTGTTCTTCATTTTATGAAGTATTACTTTGTAAATTAGATGTAGACCAGGACTGTTCTAAGTAATATGCATTGTTAAAACTGCAACTTTCAGTAGGAGAGCTAGCCTAGTCCTGCAGAAGTCCTGTTGCTAATACTATGCATTACAATTATTAATTTTTAAATCATTATTTACACACATTACATGTTGGTTTTGCTTAAAGTGAGATAGAGATATTTAGTTTTCCCTGAGAGATTTTTGCACTCCCAAGTAATAGAATACACATGATAAGAGCAAAATAATGTCAAGTAAAATAGAGAAAATAAGATATTTTTTAAAGAACAGAAATGGAAAAGATCTGAAATCTATGTAGTCTTGGCTAGATGAAGCCAAGATTCAGTTAACTACTCTCTACCAGCCCCGACCAATGTTTGTCTTGTACAGGAGCTGGTCCTGTAACTTGGTGAATGACAGGATTGTTTGCATTTCAGTAAAAATGGTTTTGCTTCTTTGCTTGCTTTTTGGTTAAGATTAATGTGTTTTATTATATTCCATCTTAAAAAGAAAAAATAAGCGAGAGTACTGATACTGACCTTACAAGTAAAGAATTTGGTAAGAATTAGATGGATGCTTTCCTATAATGTGTCACTTTTGATTATGTTTGACTTTGTAATGTTTTGAATTTTCATCTTTTGTTTTTAAATGGTAGAATTTGTTTTCAGGAAAATGTTTTATTTATGTATTCAGTTTCTGATAGATTTTTGCATAAAGAAAAATATTCTTTGGAAGTAATTTACAAATAGATTAAACTCAAAATATAATTGAGAAGCTTTTAGCAAACTCTGCTGAAAATTATATAGCATTTTCATTACACAGAGATCATTATGCTAGTTATTAATTATGATAAAACTTAAAATCCAGCCACATATACTTTTACAATTGGATAATTTAAAGGAATATTTTGACACTAGAGATTTATATTTGTTTAACTAATGTCTTTTAAAATGTGTGCTTGATATACATTTTGGTCTCAGAGACGTAAGAATTAAAGTTATATAACCACATAGCCAATCTTAAAGAGCTTAATTTCCTTTTGATGGCATTAGTATACAACCATTAAGTGGGTGTTTTTGCATTGCTATGAGTATTAACATTTTCTCTAAATATTCTGTGTATCTAAGTAACCACAATTGTGGTTCATTTCATTTAATGATCATTCATATAAAATTAAAGCTGAGAATATTATTATTTGCTTCAGCTAATACCAGTTATATTACTCTTTTATATTTTCACATAATGGAGATTTTTCCAAGTCTCTTGACTTTTTCATTTTATTGGGTTGTTCTTTTCACTGATATAGCCCTCATAAAAAGTTCAAGGTGAAGTTTTCAGGCTCAAAGCTACAAGTCAGTTTTCATGTAAACAAGTAATAACTGTCTTTGACATCATTCTTTTATTCTTTTAGCTTGACGTTCTGTTGTGTAAATGACTATACCTGTGTGTTTTTAAAAAATGCTATTTCTAATGGGCACATTAAAAAATCCTTAGCTATTCAGTGTTTTCTGCAAATAAATGTAAAGTGGATGTATTGTGCTTAGATTAAAGGCCAGTAAGGCAGACAAAATGGACACCATTGCAAATTAAACTCTAAAGGTCTGAAGTATTATTAAGAAGTTCACAGATACTATGTTCCAATCAGGCTCAATAAGGGCTGAATTCCTATTATGTTTCTAAAGCCTCCAAAAAGACATGGGAAGGAACCCAAAGTTAAAGTCATCAAATAGAAAACACTTAGACCAAGAGCACATGAATGTATGGCTGGGTAATGGGCCTTTCATCTTTGAAATAAAAACAGTGCAGTTCAATTGGAACCAAAGTTTCCCCCTTTGAGAAAGTTTATTTTAATGAGTTTCCATTTTATGCGTGGGCTGCTCTTTAATCCAGGCTGTTCCATTGAAGTCTTACCCAATGAAGACACAAGACAGATTGTCCAAGCTTGCGGCTATTGTTAGGGGTTGATGAAGTGTATGGGCCCTTATGGTTGATAACAGAAGTAGATGGTCAAAGCCAATAAATAAAACTTTAACTCTGATTGTTGAGTGCATTATGCTGAAAAGGTTTGCATTAGCATAGATCTTTGGTTTTGAAGGACTTGTGAACCCAAAGGCAGCGTGTAGCTCTGTCAAACAAACTAAGTCACTTAGACAAGCAGCAATCTGTCCCAGCCAGCAGATAAACTCAGTTTGGCTTTTAAAATTCTAGGCTTCTTTTCAAAATAAGCACTGTAAATATCTTGACAGACAATTAACTTAATAATATGTGAATCCTCCATCTCATTATTGATTTAACATGAAAGTGTGGCTTAAGAAGAGGTGTTGTAGTTTGTGCTTTCCTTTCTGAGAATCTTAATGATACAAGTTTTAGGATTAACAGTTTGATATGTTTAGGTAATTGATAATTTGAATGTAGGCAGGGGAGAAAGAGATACTGCAGTGTTATTTACAGAAACAACCATTTCAAATGACATTCATATGATCTCCCCAAATTTTTATTCTTATAGATGCCATTTAATTTAGTTTTGGGGGGATAGTGGACATGGTGAGTTGTGTACCCATAATAATCCTAAAATCTGTCAAAACCATTGTCATCTGCTGAAGTTCCTCAAAAATTGACTCTAGTGAACTCCAATTTTACACTAACCACAGTTGAGTCTGCACTACATCCCAAGACAATTGAAATCATGATTATTGTAGCAGAACAGATGGCACCTTGATGACCTTGAACAGATGAGCACCCACCCGTAACTGGCTTGCCACTGGAATGCTAGTTCAGCCTTCATATTTACCTTTCTGGTTACCCTGAGGAAAGTTTGCCTCTGATAATTGTGTGATAAGAGCTTAGAGGCCGCTTCAGGAAAAGCACTGACTCTTCACTTGCGCCTGCCTATTTTGAGTAGTAACTAGAATCAGGACAAAAACTTGGTATCTCTGGCTCCATTTTCTGTCTGTTTCTTTAGCTCTGAGTCATTCTCTCTGTCAGTTACTTGGATTCTAAGAACACCAGGTCTGATGATGAACATCTTATGATGAGTCAAAACTACCTGCCACCTCGTGGACAACAGCAACTTTCTTTTCCAACCTCTGTGCACAGGGCCCCAACTGACCTATCCTGAGATCCTGAGATCGTGTTCAGCCAGACCACTATTTGACTAAGACGGTGTGGCTGCATGCTTGTCTGTATGATCTGAGAACGCATGCGAGTACCCTTAAAGATAGGACTGGAAACACTGGTCTCTGGTTTTCCCAGTATAGATATATGATTAAAGTTCCTTTCCTGCCTTTTACCATTACTTTTTGGTTTGATGTCTTTGAGGTTAATATCTGTGGTTGATTTGTTGGGACCCTAAGAGTTGGGCTTCTGGTCTAGGACTCCCATAACAATTGTGGGGCACAGGTACAACTGCAGCCCTTAGTGCACGTATTGTATCTGCCATTCTACAAAACCATTTTCTCTGCGTGCCTGGAATGAGCTATTCTGGCTGCAGGAAGATCCACCAAGCTTCTACCCCAGACAACTGCCAGTGGCTCATCACAGACCTAGAGGGCAACATCATAGTCGGTGATGGGCGTTTGCAAGACAGACCCATTAAGGAGGTCTCTGTATGCCCTGGAGGTGGATTCTCCATTGTTGAGGCAGAAATTTCTGTTTTTGAGTGCATGGGCCATGAGCACAAAGGTGAAGGAGCTGAAGCGGCGTGTCCCCTTGGCTACTGGTCTCGTTGCCAATAAGCAGTATAGACATCCTTACCCTTGAACTAACAGTATACAAAGAGGTAGTTAATAACTCTCATCTTGAGTTTCCAGTAATAAAAAGCCAAAACCTCTGATACTACTGTAGCATGGAGTTCTGTTTTACATGTGGGAGACTGTATATACCTACAGAATAAGACATTGTGGTACCTCCACAAGTCAGTGATTTTTACTCTATCTAGGCTTTTGAAATTCCATATACTAAATATATCAACATATATGGCATGAATGGCCTCCCTTGTACCTTAAATGCTCTTACATAACCATAGTCGTTAAGAGTGGATTATGTGAACTTTGTGTCTATATAGTGACTTATAGTAATATTTATACTAATAAATTTAAATAATGTTGTTTTAATTGTTTCCTAAATCTGTGTTAGTATTACAACGATTTACTAGGTATAACAGTATTGTATTAAAATACTACAATGATTTGCTAGAGAATTTTATTTTAAATTGCTTTTTCTAAAGAGACAGACTCTTAAAGTTCTGTGCAGTGGTCTGTTTTGGCTCCATATATATTATTTTACACCTGCAGACTTCTTAAAGGTAGAATAGATAAATTTGATTTAAGAGAGTTATTCAATTTTGCTTCATTAATCACATTCTAATGGCTCACGCAAATGATAAAGAGCTGACAAGTCAATAAACCGTTGGAGAATTTTCACAACATACTCAAATGTTAAGCCAAGATTATCGTAAAATTATACATGATGCTTAGCAGTAACAGAATGGAATCTCTTTGATGTTGTTCTGTCCTTACTCCTGTGTCCCTTTACCCCTCTGAACAATATGTTAAGTAGTTTGGACCTATGTTCTTAGTTAGTAATTTTCCATCTTTTCCACCCAAAAGATTATTTTATAAACTTTTAATATATGTCAATGGTATCAGACTTTAAAATATTACTATAAAAAACTGTACAAGGATTTTTCTCTTCTAGAAAGGATAATTTAAATCAGAGTTCTCCCTTATCCATGAGAGAGACATTTCAAAACTTCCAGAGGATGCCTGAGACCATGAATAGTACTGAACCTTATAATACGAAATTTTTTCTATATATAAATTTATAATGAAGTTTATTGTATGAATTATATACAGTAAGAAACTAACAACAATAACAGAATAAATATAGCAATTACTCTAATGACAGTTGTGTGAATATCTCTCTATCACAATATCTTATTGGACTGTACTTGCCCTTCTTGTGATGATGTGAGGTGAAACCATGCATACGTGATGGAGAGAAGTGACATAAATGACTTATGCACTGTGCTGTAGTGTTAGGCTACCGCAGAGGTATTCCTAGAACATAAGCATCGTGAGTGAACATTGAGTTGATCTAATTATCAAGGGAGCCACTTGGTGATGAATAGGCAGATGTGTGGCATAGTCACTGTAGACATAGAGGCAAAGGGATGATTCATGTCCCAGGTGGAGAAGAATGCGATGACATGGCATTTCATCGTGCTACTCACAGTCATACACAATTTAAAACTTACAGATTATTTCTGGAGTTTTCCATTTAATATTTTCAGATCCCAGTTGACCGCTGGTGGCTGAGTCAGTGGAAATTAGCACTGTAACTGAGAGGGTACTAATCTAGTAAGATGCCCACTTTTTGAAAAATAGAGATCTTTGAAGTACAACACAAATCCTGATTTCTACCAAATTTCAAGATACACACCTTAGAACACCACAGTATTCCAGATTTCCAGCCTGTAATTCATTGGTTGGAGCCAGCAGGATGCAAGATCATTTACTCAAGTGTCTTATTTCTTTATTACTGGACTTGATTGTTTGGTGGTTTAATTTCCAAACAAGTTTCATGGCAGCTTCATTCATAGCAGGAGGAATCCTGCATATTTTCACAACATTCCTTCTCTCTGCAACATTAGACTAAATACTTGTTTAAAATATAATTATATGTCGAATTTATACTGTTAATTATTTTTTAACTTTAAGAAATCTTATCATCATTGCATGCAGCCATTTGTCCTGAGAGTCAAGTGACTGGGACATCAGTTTTCATATGGTATGTGACACAGAACCAAAAATGGGATGCTGTCGTGTCCAGACCTGTCCGTCACTGAGGAATGACCTTAGACTTCCTGATCAATTCTGACAAGTCACTGACAGTTTGCAGGGGAAGCACATATGTGACAAAGGAGAGCAGGGCTCCATGTGTCAGCAAGAACCCTCCGATTGCAACTAAAAGGAGTCAAGTTGCTGACAACTCTGGTATTTGGATGCTTCTAGATTTTCTTTTGAAATGCAGCTTTAGAAAAATCATAGGTGTATTCTCACACATACACATGGTTTTCTTATTGTGATAGTTCATGGCTCAATATACTGATTTGAACGTTAACTTGTTCTTCATCTTTTTGCCAGTTTGTTTGCAGACTTGCCCACATTTATTTCCATCTTGAATGTTAAGGAGTAAATTGATATGCTTTATTAAACTACAACTGAATTATAGTGCTTTAAAATCATGTTTAGCATAAAAAATGAGCACTCCTAGCTCAAGTCTGGGTGTTGAGTGTTACCGACCATTACACAGATAGTGGAGGAGCCATGTGGCATAATGGTTAAAAGTGTGGATGCTGAAGCCAAACTACATGGATTTGAGTTTTAGTTCTACTTTGGTGCTGGTTGGTTTAGCAAACCATCGCTTAATCTTTCTGGTAATCAGCATCCTTATCTATAAAGTAGGGATAACAAGAGACCCTATCCATTGATTTTGTTAGGATTGTCCTGTGTAGTTACCAGTGAAGTGTTTAGAACAAGGAGTGGCATAAGGTAGGTGTTTCAATTATTAAGTTATATTACTGAATTTTTACATGTCCAAAATGTAACCTATATACTATAGAATAATGCAAAAAGAAAGAATCTGTGAGTTTATAATTTTGATTGTGTTTGGGAAAACTTGGCTTATTCCTTGAAATTTTCTTTTTTTGTTTCCTTCTCTCTCCTTTGGGGATTCCAGATACTTGTGTTGCTTAGATTGTTTACATTATCCCACTGGTTGTTGTGACTCTTATTTAAGTCATTTTTTTTCTTTCTTTTGGTTAGTTTTTATTACTGTTTCTTCAGATTGACTGATTCTTTCACATTACCTAATCAGCTGTTAATCTCATCCAGTGTGGTTTACATTAGCTATTTTATTTTTTTATCTTTTAAAAATTTCATTTTTGTATCTACTACTTTTTCAAGTTCCTATTTTCTTCTTTAGTCTAGAATAAGTGGAAAACATTTAAACAAATGCTCTTTTAACATCCTTGTCTGCTAATTCCGTTCTTTCTCATTTTTGGAATTTGCTTTTATTGACTGACTTTTTCCCCCTGTATTTCCATGCTTCTTTGCATGTGTGATAGCTTTTTATTGCATGCTAGATATTGAGAATTTTATATGTGTGCATGCTGGGTTTCATCACATTCTTTTTGTTCTGGCATATGGTCAGGCTTCTTGGTATCAGTAAGATTCATTTGAAATTTGTGTTTAAGCTTTGCAAGGGTGAGTCTGGAAACAGGCAATTTTTGACAAGTTTCGTGTACTGTATTTACAATCTGTTTTATAATGCTCTTTATTAAAATAAACATTAATTAGCTCTTTATCCATTCATTCAATTAATATTTTACCGAATTTCTCCTGTATGATCAAATAAAGATGAATAAAAACACTCAAGGAACTTATAGGTCTGGAAAGAACATCAGTAGAAACAAAAAATTATCAAGCATTCTATGCAAACTACTGTAGAATTTGTTGGTGTTTTAACTTCTCCCGCATCTGTGTGTAAAGGTTCAACCCAAATACGCGTGTATCAAATTTTATTTTCCTTTGATGTTCTCTTTTGGCCTTACAGTGTTTAAGAAAACTAATTGTACAAATTTCTGCATTGTAAAACTATGTATATATCCACACAATGAGTGATATGCATATAAGAAGAAAAAAAAGTACATGTGTATGTGTATATGTAAAAAGGGGAGAAAATATAAGTGGGAATATATATACACATACACACACTTATACATAAATAAGGATAAAATGTATCCACGTTATACTAATTTAAGAATTTATTCAACAAATATAAGTGATTAATGTGTCAATTCTAGAGCTGGAGCCACTGTCATGAACAAAGTCTTTTCAAAATGCAAATTCAAACCACAAAATCAAGTGATGATAATATATAAAATATATTTTAAAGTGAAGACTTTATATTTAACTTCCCGCTTTTAAAGTAATATGATGATTGTAGCACTGAGTTAATGGTAGAAAACCTGCCCCTACGCAGGCTAGTCTGTTTCCTGTTCTACAATCCAGATTGTAAATGCTGCTGATAATGAAGTTTCTAGATAAGTATTCTCTTTTAAAAGTATTGTTGATGTATTTATACTTTGTCTTTTCATACTATTTTTGTAGACATAAATTAAATTTCTGTTTTTAGAGTTCTCGGGTATGAATTTCAAGAAGATTCTCAATTGCAAAGGAAAAGTCAGGTTGAGCTCCTACAACAAATGTTATTACTATTGCCGCTGTCCTTGTGGCTGCTGACACCAGCTCTGATTTCCTGAAGTGTCATTGTGTAATGATGCTGTGTTAGGGGCTCTGTTCTTTATTTAACTTACCTCCTTTTAATCCTTCACATAACCATGTGATGTGAAAAATAATAATAGCACAGAAGAGAAAAGTAAGGATTGGCCAAAAAATCATTTAAAAAATATTTTTGAAAAGGAGACATAGTCACCAAGACAGAAATAATTTATAATCTGCTTTATTGAAAGTACTATAATAAGACTATTAGCACATGCTACATTGCACATTGTAAATTGCAGTTAGCATTGTTGATTTGATGAGTGAGTAGACAACTTTCTGAGAAAGCCTTATTTGGAAAATTTAAATCAAATTGTACAGTGTTTTCTAGAAGGAAGGCATATTGTAAGAATATTTAGAATTTAAAATAGCCCTCACAAGAGTACTTCCTCAGTATCTCTGTCTACCTGAAAGGTAAATGTCCCACCTAACTAGTTTCCAAAGAGCTAAGTCAAAGTTAGTCAGAGATTCGACTGGAAGGGTCACTACGGTACACCCAGAGATCTCCTCTGCAGGCCTTGACTTTCTTCTCTAAGGGAGGGACTTATTTCAGAAAATGAGAGATGACAAAACCAACACTGGGCAGATGGCCTTCCCTTGGCACCTCATTCTGTTTGTATTGCCACCATTTGTCCCTTCCCAGAAAGTAGTAGTGATGGGCCACTCTGCGGTGACCGCTCCTAGGCAGTGGGGCCGCCAAACAGGAGACACGCCAGGAGGTTTACCATGCAGCTGTGAAGTAATTTTTGCTCAGCTGTGAGTTGTGTAAAAATAGAGGACTGGTTTACAGTGATTCCACTGTTCCAGAAGTTGTTGCAGACGTTTGTATATTGAGCTGATCGAAAAATATGACCAACAGTATTGGAGTTAAAGCTTCCTAGTACCTCTAGTAAATCTTCTCATGGTGGATTAAACTTCCAAAGATTTGAAAGTGAAGCTCACCACCCCCATCTCACCCTAGTTGGGGTTCCCTTCCCAAAAAGTAGAACAGAACTAAGCAATTTGCTATGTACTCAGCTCTCTATGTGCAGTTTCTTATGATGGTAGATGTCTGAGTCACTTTCCTCCTTGCTGGGACCAAAATACTCGATACATACAATTTAAAGGAAAGGTTTATTTTGGCTCATGTTTCAGTTCACAGTCAGCTGGCTTCAAGGCAGAACAACATGGCACAGGGGCCTGGCAGACGAAATGCTGCTACCTCTTGGCAGCCGGGAAGCAGAGAGTGAAGAGGGACTGGAAGAGAAATAGGCCTTCCTGGTCAGGCTCCCAGAGAGCTGCCTCTTCCCACCAGACTCTGCCTCGTTGCAGCAAGTACTGTAGCACCGCTGTAATCCAGTTTTCTTCCAAAAGCTCACTTCTGAGTGCATGAAGCTCATGAGAGACATCTAGGTATAAGCCACATCGTAGGTGGAATATTGTTACAGTGGTGGAAAAAGTATGTATAGTTTTGTTCTTTAAAATCTTGGCAGTTTTCCTGTTTTCAAGTACTGCAAAGTAGATATTTATTTTTAAAGTTGGATCACTTTTGTGTTATATGTAATTTTAAATATGAAACTTAATTTGAAAGTAAGGTATTTTATCACTTTTATAAGGTGCTTTACATATTACATATTCGTAGAAATATATAAATTAGGATAAACATTATATGTTTATATATTTTGAGAATGTATTTGTATATATTACCAATATTTTAGAAAGTGCTCTGTATTTACACATTCATCTGTTACTTAACTATTGGTTGATCCATTTGTACAGTTTGTTGAGTTACTATTGCATGCCAGGTACTACCAGCAGGAACATACAATGATATATGAAGCTTTCTTTTCTTTCTCTCTTTTTTTTTTGCATAACTAAATGTTTATTGAAAATTTCTTGCCAAATTTTTAATTTTCCTTTTTATTGTTAGTGTCTATTAATTTCATGAAATATTGAGTTTCAGTGTGTATAATATACTTTGATCATATCTACCCCCTATTGCCCTCCCTCATATCCTATGAAGCAGATTTCAGAATCTACAAACAGTAAGTGTCCTCATTGAGGTACAAAGTGCGTAGAGGAAAAAAAAAGACTTCTTCCAAGGTTGGGGGGAATTGGGGATATAAGAAAGGTGTAAGAGAGGAAGGCCTAACCTACTGCCTGGTACTTAAGAGCTGCTTCAACACTATATACTCTGGGGATGAGTCATGAAGGAAAAAATGAAAGAGATGCAAGTTTTAGCCTTACACAGTGAGCAGAATGGAAACAATGCCAAAGCAAAGAGAGCTGTGGGAGCAAAGGAAGAGACAAGAAAATATTCAAGGCAAGTTGAGGAAATGAAGGGCATATCATTCTAACTGGATTTCAGGGAGGAGTGTTTCAAAAACGTAATCAGTCTCCCGTATCTTCATTTTCTGCATCTGAGTTTTCAAACACCCAGTATGAAAGTAATTTTTTTAATTGCATCTGTACTGAACATGTACACATTTTGTTTTTGTCATTATTTCCTAAACAATACAGTATAACAACTATTTATGTAGCATTTGCATTGTATTAGGTATTGTACCTAATTTCAGCATCCAAGGCTTTGGTTATCTGAGCTGAGAGTCCTGGAATTATCCTCCACAGATATTAAAGGACAGGTGTAATTTGGAGACAGATAGCAGAGGGCCTTAGCTGCTCCTCTAAAGAATTTGAGTTTCATCTGTACCTTGGTGGGCCTTGAGAGTTTCAGACAGGAGGAGTGACCTGGTCAGAGCTATGCTTTACCAAGACCTGGCTGCTAACAACTGTAGGCGAAGAGGGAAGGAAGAGATTCCCGAATCAGAGGTGGAGTGAGACCAGTGCAGTCAGTGAGGCAATACTTGGGCAATACCTCTTCTATTGACCTGACCCCCGGGGTTATCTGATAGAACCATACTTGATACAGTCTGCAGAAAAAACATCGACCAAGTACTGTGGCGTATCATTATCAGTTATGAAACCAGAATAAAATCAGTGCCCCACATGGTAAAATGTGAGATGAAATAGCATATGAGAAGTAAATATCAACATGGTAAGACTAAGTTGGAAATCAAATCTTTTGCTATCTTGTGCAATATTTTTGACGGTCTTCACAGTTTCTGAGAAGTGTACTTTCAAAGTTGATGTTTTTCAGTTTTCTACTTTGAAAAGGCTATACATTGTTTATGGCATTTATGTCTTCACCCACCCTCTCTCTCTTGTGTGCTGGGAATTGAACACAGGGCCTAGTGATCAACTTAGGTACTAGGCAGGTACTCCACCACTAAGCTACATCCCCAGCCCCCAAGCTTTTTCTTATGCTTCTAATACAAATTATGGCTGCATCATACCTTAGCTCGAAGATATCACACTTTTAATACGTTTAAAATCTGCTTACTCTTTATAAAATACACAATATAATAATCATAAAAAACATTCAAAATTTTTCTGAATAATTTTTTAAGTTATAGAAATCTGGTTTCTTAAAAATATACACCATTGTACTAATACATTTACATTCGAAGTAGTAATGAAGTGAATATATATACTGAAATAAATATATATATACAGCATACATAATGTGTGTGTATAAATACATACATGCACACACATATATATTCAGTCCAACATACACACACATACATGTCACTAGAGGTTTTTTTTTTCCTAGAGTGGAGAGAATTCAGTGCACAACACTCCTTTCTTCACCCTCTACCCCTTGTATTCAGAAACAATTGATAAATAAGGTAGGACAGAAAGATTCAAAATATCAGAGTTATTATTGATCAACCTGCTTGGAAAATGAGGCTTGGCATTTGGAGACAAGAGGGCTTATATGGCATTCTCTACTTTTGGCCCTTTCTCACAACAAATGCAAGTGATGATCCACTTGAGCAAAGAGTGGATCATCACTCCTTCCAGGAGCGTCTCTGTGCCCACTGATCTGGAGCTAGTAGGGAGGAAGGCTAGGATTTCTATTGCTTCTTCTTTCTGAAGATTAGCTTCTTTCTGTGGAGTGACACAGACCAGTGCCTGTCAGATCATTGTGGCCACAGTTAGGTAAGTTAGCGTGGCTTCTTCGGAGGGAGCGCAATAGGAGGCTAGTATGGGATAAGGAGAGAGATGCTTGTGTTATCTAGGGGAAATCCCTCCATCTAGGTAGACCAGATCAGTGGGAAGCAGGTTGCCTTCTAACATACACACACAGACACACGCATTCACAGATGTCTTCAGGCTTTATTGGAGGACAAATGCATGCAAATGTTTTCACTATGCTTGTGTCATATGTGACTCTGATTTTAATAACTAGCAATTTCAGTGTTGGAACATGAGATAGAATATGTGTATTATATACAATTACACCTTCAAGAATACAGACTCTTTTAAATCCATATCCCAAACATTATGAATTTCTAGTATACTTTTAATTGAATGGCCCTCCTTGCGGTATTGAATATGAATATATAGAATTATTTGAGAAACCCTGGCTGGACTCATAATGATCAATGTGGAGGTATCATTTAAGTGTTTTGCAATCACCACAAAATATTTTAGCCCTTTAAATTTTATTTACACATATTTTGTTTGTTCTTTTGTTGTCTTTTCTGTAAGCTTTATGTTTCATTATTTCATTACATTGTGTTTCTTTCTCCTGGCATGTTCTTCTGCAAACCGTTCAGTACTCATCATCAGTGGTTAAATGGAAGCATTTCACGGCACATAGAGCAACAAACTGAAATGTCTAGGCTGCTTAGTAATTCTGATGCTGATGTTATACTTTAAAAATATTTTATTCATATCTTGTGGGATTTTATGAGAGGCTTCTTTCCTTTAGGATTTCATGTACAACAAAACAGTGACTATTAAATTTTACAAAGTACCAAAGAAAAGTGGCAGGATATTGGCCAGTTGTGAGAATGTAATAAGGGTGTCATGTTGAGTGGGGCGACCTGCTAGCCACAACGGGGACTGTGTAGAGACCAGAAGATGATACCACAGAACCTCCAAACTCATGATGTTGCAGTCCGTAAAACTTAGATCCCATTTAAATTTGTTATGATTTTAGCAAAATATTTATATTAAATAATATTTACATTCGAAAGTGGTACTCTATTTTCCAACATTGGTTAATCTATCCAAATGACTTAGTGTTGACACACGCTGACGCACAACCCAGCAAGAAAGGAAAGGCCGTGTCCTTTGCCTTTTTCTGCCTTAGCCCATGTTCCCATACTCTGACATTTCAAAAGACCCAAGAAAAACCCAAGATTAAAATTATGTGGCCAGCACCTGTGATTCCCAGCATAGTTCTTCTCTACTCATTTTCCTTCCTTCATTGCCCAGTGTACATCTTTCTATTTCCAGTTGTACTTTTATAGTGAATAGTTTTTACAATAGCCTCATACAGTTTTCTGTCTATAGTTTTCAATAACATCGTCTTCAGAATTCCAGAGTTTATGATTTATCAGACTAGAGAGATGTTAAGTTTCGTTTCAAATTTCAGGTGTTTAGAAAACAACTTAATTTTAGAACAATGTAAAAAAAAATTCCAAAACTAAGTTAATAAAATGCTAATGTTTGGATGAAATGGTTTACTAATATAATTTGATGGTAACTGACTATCCAATGTAGCCTGCTATGTTAGTGACTGAAGAGACTTTTCATTCCAAATGACAGATGAATACTGTGCTCAGTGCCTAGCTTTTGATTAGAAGTCATGTTTGCAATAGAGTCTAGTGAATTTTTGAACTGTTGTTGTATGATTGGGTGTGTAAGGTCTTTGCTCATTCAAAAAAAATAAAAAAAGAGGAAGATCCTAATCTACTCTTCTGTACCAAATAAATTCCCCTAAGTAAGTTTGTACTTTTACCAGAAAAGAACTCCTACCTAGAGATGACATTCGCACATTGGAAACTGATTGACTTGCCACTTGGCTGGTTATGTGGCCTTGAATCAGACAAATATATTAAAATGTATACTAGACTTTGGAATTTGGGAAATAATGTTGGCTCCAGTATTCATTTTGTTGGCCCTCTCTAGGGATGTTCAAAACTAAATGAAAATGAACTTCATTACAGATGAAAGCATTATCTTAGCGACACTCTCAGACTTTCATTTTCTTATTGGAAGGCCTGTTTGGTACACACATATGTTCCACAGCATACACATTTTGAGATTTCAGGTGTAGATTCTAAGTGCATACTAATGTCTTGTTTAAAGTCAAATCACTCAATGTTTCTAACACAAATTCTGATTCTGTGAGGTATTAGATAGCATTAAGTGGATGAATCTCTGGATTATAATGTCTGGTTCGCAATCCTGTTTCCGTTTTTGATAGCGACCTAAATTCTTTTTTTTCTTAAGAAAAAACATTTTAAACTACCAGCAATCTTTGCTCTTAATAACTGAGAGGTTACTATTACTGTGCTACCTTAGAGATGAGATTCAGAGACATTGTCTAATTCGAAAAGCATAAAAAAGTTTGACTCAGGTCTTCCTGGTCTTCGTGGTGATTCAGAACAGCCTCTCTTTCAAGAAACACCAATTGTATTGTGATTATTTCACCTTTTTTTTTTTAAATCAGGGGACATAGTAAACCTAACTATATCTAATCCGTAAGAATACCAGAGTCCTAATTTAGAAAAAGAACTTTTTCTAATGTCTTGAAGTAACAAACATTGCTAGCTGTAGTCTGCATATCAGAAACCAGACGAATGAAGGAAACTTTTAAAATTGTTACGCTTTTGACAACTATTTCTATTTCATTGTAATCAGCATTTTGATTACCAAAATTAGAAAGATGAGAAAGTGTGTGCTTAAGTTATTAACAGTTTCTCAGGTAGCATATGGAAAGAATGATTGTTTCAGAAGCAGTGATCTTCCTAGATTAAAGATACAAGAAGAACATCTGAATTTTGTTACCTTCCAGCTAAGAAAACTTTTGTTTCAAAGAATATTCTGTCAAATATGTTTTCAAAGAGAAACGTGTTGACCTAGAAATGATGACAGAGATTCTCCAAAGAATAATGATTCTTATTTGAGAAGAGCAGAACCCTGCAATGTGAACTATGGAGGCATTTGCAAGTGCTGAGCTACTACAGGTTTTTAAAGGGAAAATGAGGAGGGTTACATAAGATATTCTGAAATAATAATCCTTGACTACTACGAGGATCAATAACGAGAGCTGTGTCAGTTCAAGACTAAATAGACAAGTGTGGAACAGACCCTTTTGCAATATATTTGTTTTGTGATCTTGTGACAGCCTTTGTTCAAATTGGGATTTTGACAAAATTTGAAGAGTTCAAGTTATTGGACAGTTGTGTACAAGAGTCCTTCCTTCATAAGGTATTATATTAATTTTGTTTTTCTTAGCTGATACAAATGATTCCATTTTGATTCTGACAACTTTCGCACGTGTTACCACGAGCTGGAAATCTAATGACATCCAATTAAAGGGTTTTTAATGTTGTTTTCTTTTCCCAGCAGAGTATTTATTTCTAAATGGATGTTTCATAAAAGTAGTACTTACCAAAATAAAAAAAAATTAAGGCTCAATTTACATTTGCTGGGTCATAATAACCTGCTGGGATTCAGAGGGATTCAGATCCGCCATGTTAAATGTGCCAAATGTTAAAGTGCCATGTTTCTGAATTTTACTGTTCTCACTGAATCACTGTATTGTCTTCATACTTTCTAGCATTTTCAGTGCAATTATTAAAACAGTTATGATGGCTCTAAAGGAAGGTAATTGGAAAAGAAAGATGGCCTGTACTGGATGAAATTCTTAATTAATCTTTCACTGTTAAATTGTTCAAAATTAATCAAGTATATTGCCTTTAAGAAGGCAACTATACTTTACATACCTCAGTATTATCATCACCTAGCCATATATTAAAAGTTAATTTCTAATTTAAAGGTGTATTTTAACTGCAAAACCATCAATTCTAAATAATTTTATCATTCCCCTCTCCCCAAATAATCATATCACACCAAAGAACATGATAAAGAGAGTGCTTTATGCTTAATGTTTTGAGATTTTTTTTGGCATGGACTTTGAAACATCAAATTAAGACGCACTTTTATAAAATAATTAATCTTATTTGGAGACTACCATTCACTCCCTTGTCCATTCATTCAACATGTATCATTAAAAAGAGTGATGTTTTAGGTACCGAGAAGGATTATGAAATGCAATAGTAATTTTCTGGTATATTAGGAGGCAATACAGAACTTGAATTCTAATCATATTGTACATAAATATCCTTAGAGATGTTTGAGAAAATTATAGAAAAGTGATCGCTCCTCCTCCCCCACATTGTTGTGAACTATGCAGATTACATTCTCCTTTTGTCTTTGCTATTTTCGCTACCTCAACGCACCAGAGTGGTCTGACACATCCCACCAGACATCGTGGCCCCTGTGGCAGTTCTTCTCAGCTGCAAGAAGGAAGGCAGTTGTCCCTTCGCAGGATCTGGGAATAAATGAGCGTCTCTTGGTCGTCTGCCTCGTTCCTAGGTTGCAAAACACTGATAAATGTATTGTACTTAGTTATGGGCTCAGCCAAGGAGATAAACCGAGGTTGTAAAACATCGAAAATGTATCTTACTTAGTTATTGGTTAGGCCACAGAGATAAATGTCTCAATACGTTGGATGTACAGTTGTTATGGTACTAGCATAATCAGCAAAACTAGGTAATTTTCCCTAATAACTAGTTAACTAGAGTTTTGTGTCACACAGACATAATCTAGATATCAGCATAAAATACACATTTTTGGACATTGTATTAACATGTACTTGTGATCAAGACCATTATAAAATAAACGTGCAACAGATATTCCTCAAAGCCAGAGTAGGATAAAATACCATATTTCATCAAATACAGGAGATAATTCAAATGTGCGTTAATGCTGGAGCAGTCTTTATCTTACCACCTAGCTTTAAGAGACTGAAGAAGCTGTTTCAAAAGATTAAAGTGTAAAAATTGTTCTCTCATTCTCAGAATCAGTGAAATAGGGCTATACTGCTTCCTGAAGGTTTTCAGTATTCTGGTAAGTGTTATATTCTTAAACCTGCATGTAAACCACATGTCATAGTACACATCAAGGAAGACTAATGCTACTCAACTAAGTAATATATAAATCAAGGGAGAACTCACCGAGATGATTAAGATGTATTCTGGAATTTATAGATATAATTCACATATCAGGTATTGCCTTTGTTATAATATCTGGAAATGCTGGTTTTGGATGAGTGACTTGAAATTGGGTTAAAATCCTTTCTGTACTGGACAGGCCATATGATCAGGGTGGCTGATACAGAAGTGAAATGGATAAGCTACTTAATATCACAATCTGAGGCGCTAAAAAAAATAAAATTTTTATTTCTTTGTGTTAAAGATTATCACCAGCCTGCCTCTTTTAAAAAATACAATTGTGTCTTTGAGAGCTAACACATCAGATTACTAACAACTTAATGTGATGTTTTGGGGGGTTTCTTTTTCTCCCCTTCTTCCTTCCTTTCCTTGTTTCTCCCCTCCCCTTTCTCTTTCTTTCTCCCTCCTTTCTTCACTTCCTCCTTCCCCACTCTTTACTATTTCTTTCTTGCTCTCTTTCCTGTTGTTTTCTCTTCTAAGCAGAAATACGGAAAGAACAGTACAGAAAAACTTGAGCTGTGTGCCTCTCTGATTTGCCTAATCTCCTATCAGAACATCATTTATTGCCCATAATATTAACTTGAGAAAAACCAGTTCAAGAAACCTATAAACAAAAACCCAAAGAATGAAGAAATCATTCTGTAGTCAGAGTCACTCATGTCTGTGATTTTGACAAGTGACATTGGGCAACCAATTAAAATGCTTTAAAGAAAAGATGGGCAGCTTAGTTATTAGTTCATGCTAACCTCAAGTTTCCAAAATATGCTCTCTTGTAAAAATAGGACTAGATTAAAGCAATCAAAGTGTCAGTTTGTTTTCTAAATATACATGTATTTTCTCCTCTGAATGATACAGGCTGGTGGCCTGTTATGTGGTTTTCTATGCACTGCTTTCTCTTGTTCATCCTGTTAACTGGCAGGATTTCTCACGTTTCATCCTCAGGACAAGGGCTTGTCGTGATGGCCTAGCTGCTACTTATATTTTCTTGGTTTCCTTTTATAGTCTTAAGTATGATTTATAGGTATCATCATATTGCATTTTAATTTTAAAAAAACATGCAAGAACCAGACAGTTTTATAAGGAAACAGGAATATCTTGGTGGAGGAGGTTATTCTGTGATTCTGTTATGTGGTTAAGCAATTCAAGCAAATCTAGATAATTTGTCTTAAAAATGAGATTGTTTTTCTCCTTTTGAATAAGAACTATCTTTTATTTTGTTCAAAAGTGCATTCTTACCTTCCATTTTGGAAAAGAATAGGAGCATTTCACTTGATCTTAGCCAAAAGGCCGAGAAGGGGTGAGAATAGGAGCATTTCAAAAGATAGAGTTGTTTTATTGTTGAAAGAAATGGAAGACAATGCTGACAACCCTTTTGTAAGCCCCTTACTGCCCATCTCCAGACATGGTGACATTGGCACAGACAGGGTTTGTCACCCATAAATTTATAGCTTATTCCAGTCGCTTCATAAATTGACTAAATTTTTTGAAAGAAAAAAATATATAGGTGTATAAAATACCCAGTTACAGGTTGTGTTCTATTTAGCCCTTGATTGAAACGTATTGCTCCTTAGTATCTTTTAGCTATGAAAATTATAATATGGAACAGAGATTAGAATGAAATTATCATGGCTAGAAGGCATTTACTCAGTGGTGGCAGCCACATAAACCTGGGTCCTGAGAATGATGATAATACATTAGGTTCTGCATGCCCGGTATTATTGCCGTACATTATGTATGTTTCATTTATACTATTTCGCACACACCAGCAACGCTGACAGATAGGTAATTACTCTCTGCGCCAATGAACAGTTATCAGCACCACCGCTGTTTATTGCTGGAATGAAGTGCGCTTGTCAGTCAAGGTCACTTGTTTGTGTGTCCTCTTTAATAGTTCCTTCACAGTTGTTGAACTTTGCACGCAGTTCTTATTGCAGGGTTCCTGGAGGTTACTTTACTGCATAATGTGTTTCTGGTGTTATCAAAGTCACTTGTATTTATCACTTTAATTGATAAACAACTAAGTCGCAGGAAGCAGAACCAAAGATGTGAAAAAACATATTTTGCTAGTCAGCTGATTCCAGGAGGTATTCAGTAATGAATGACCTGAGGAAGACACATTGTACACAAGCCCTCTTAGGTTGTAATATGCCGCCAGCCTAGGCTGGGAAAATTTCATTTTATATCATGAACCTTAATTTCAGCCACTGATGGCTACCGACACAATTTCATAACTACTATAGACTTAGCACGTGAACTCTCTAAAGGTGTTTTCCTTTGTTTGTTTTGTAGGCCGTGCAGAGGTTATTTTCTTGCTTAGTATACTTACATAATGGGCTAAATCCATTTGGTTTGACTTAAAACCAGTCATGTTTATTTTTTAGATATGTGCCATTAAGCCTCCCTTTACCATAAAAAATAATATCAGTCGCATGCTGGTCCTCCTTGTTGTGTTAAAGCACCAGTCGTGTTCCAAAATGAATATTGCATGGTATATTTTTGAGAATAAAAATAAATCCAATGCCATTGTGTTGATCCCCTGCAGCCTGTAATTTCATCTGTTATAAAGTAAAGAGAATGGTTGATCTTTTTATTTTTGTTTGTTAGCTACAGTGCTTTATTAGAAACTGGAATAACCTCTAGGATATAATAATTTATCCAGTCAAGATAACTGAAGCTATTTCCTTAAGCTCGTGATCAGCTTGAGTTTGTGTGTTGGGAGATTTATACTGCCGTTGCTTATTACCAAAGAAACAGTTAAAAAGGATTTATGGTGGTATACGTTGTGTGTGTGTCTGGAATTTTTTGTGTATTTAACTTCTCTCCTTGCCTGTCTCTGCCTTTTCCTCTCTTAACATTATCGTCAAATGGAGAGACTGCCTATACCTACAATTAAATGCAAATTTTATTCAGGCATTTAAGCAGAATCACATTCATTCATTAAACCAAATGATTCCTTATTTGAAAAAATATATCAGCACATGGTACTATCACACCCTGCTTACAAGGGACTCTACTTCTCTGTCAGTGCAAAAGTTTACTATTTCATTATTAAAAGATTAAACTATAGCAAAAGTTGCCTGGTGACTGTGAATGTTTTAGTTAATTTGATTATGCCCATAAAAAAGAATTTAATTCCATAGCAGCCACCGGGTCCTCTGCCTGCCAGTGTGGTTCCAGCACATTACAGGACTGATCTTGTCCTGCGAGAGGCTGAAATTGCCATTAGGGCGAGGCGTGGGGGGAGAGATGAGCAGTTCCGTTCAGCGGTGAACCGGGGTTAACACCGTGCCTCGATGTTTTCAAAACGCTTCCTTTTCTTAGTTCTTAGTTACCAGAGTGTTACAAAGAAAGGGTTTTGATCTCATGTAGATAGCATAGCATTAATTACCCTGACACTAATTAAACTGCATCAAACAAATACCACCGTGTTCCTCAGGGGGACAACAGACGGCAGTTTAAAATAATTACTGGAGCTTCATGCATGTGTGAAGTTTTCATTACTCTTAGGACACAAGCAAAAGAGATTTGATATCATTAAAATAGCCACCCTTTAGTGACTGCAACAACAACAACAACAACAAAAGAGTGACTAAAATTTCCTTGGAGCATATTGATGTCTAAATAGTAGTGTCTTTACTTCTTGAGAATGGTAACTTTTCCTTAAGAGTTGGAAGTCTGCAAGGCAGGAACAGGTGTTCCCGTCACATTCTGGTATGATTATGTATTAGCTTATGTTTGTCAGACCATTTCATTAACCACCCACTGCTATCACATATACATATACTTTGTTCTTTCTCAACCATGAAATGAAATGCATATATCTTCACTAATGCTTGCTATCAATGTAAATGAGAAAAAGAGGCTTATTACCAATCACGGCTGCTGTGGAGCCCACACCTTTGTACACTTACAGGTAATAAACATCTTTTCATAAGTAGGATACAAAATATATTGAGTTCTGCCTGTAATAAGAAATGATGATCTTGTCCTACTTCTGTAGTAATAGATGGTATATCCTATACAATGTAGACACAATTCAGTGGGACTGTTTGCAAGCAAGCTCCTCCTTTGAAGCCAGAAGTGGTTATTTTTGAAACCTGTTGTCATACTGGAGATAAGAAAGCTTTACTTGTCACAGATCATGGACCTTTTGTTCCACCAGCCAAGTGCACCAACTCAGTGGCCACTGTTCTTCAGATCCTGAGTGGTCTTTGTGATGGCAGTTGTTAAAAAAGATTGATGTCAAAATTTCTCAGTCACAGCTGAAGGAAAGGTCCACGGGATGGTGTGACTGACGGTGCTACTGTATCAGGAACAGTTATGGTGACTGTGGGAGTGGGGCACATTCAATTCTTCTTCCTGGTGTGTGTGTGTGTGTGCGTGTGTGTGTGTGTAGTTATGCACATGGTGTGTGCATGCATGTGTGTGTGTAGTTATGCACATGGTGTGTGCGTGCATGTGTGTGTGTAGTTATGCACATGGTGTGTGTGTGTGTAATTATGCACATGGTGTGTGCATGTGTGTGTGTGTAGTGGATTATATGAATTCTCCCCACTGTCTCCTCCATATATACCTGCACTGCAGAGACCATGGTCTTGTCCTCACAAGGTCACTTAGCCTGTTTATCTCTTTGGCATATAAGCAGCGGGAATCTAGTTGCCTTGGTTCTAGCACTAGCTGCCAGCCATCTTCTCTGAAAGGTGTTGGAAATTAAAAGGGGAGAGTGGTCATTTCCAGATTTATGCAACTCATATTTCATTCCATGAATGACTCTTTGAATGTGATTATGGAGTGGTTCTGCATATGCATTACTGCACACCATAAGCCATTTATTTTTTACTTCCTTAGGAAAGCAACAATTTAAGGGAATTATGCATTAGAAGAGTTTTCCATTGATTTTTTGAAATTAAAATAATGCCAGATATTTTAGGAACACAGCCCTGGATTGGTGTTTTGTGATTGATTACATCAAGCAAAAAAAAAAAAAAGTCATTGTAGAAGAATAAAAAATTAATCCAGTTGTAGAAATTTGATGTGTACAAAAAATACATTTGTTCCATGATAGCCAGATGGTTTGTCCTATTTTAGGCAGATAGTGTCTTCATAATTCTCTCTTGAATGTCATTGGTTTTAACTGGCAGACAGTACCTACTATTAGAATTTTCCTTATTCTTGGATGATATAAAGTATATTTTTGGAATATTTGAATGATCATACTGTACACCAAGAAAATTTTTTTCATTACACTTAGCTCATACTCAAAAAAGTGTTTATGTAATTAAAAAAAAACTCTAAAAATGAACAGTTCTTTTGACATGATGTTGACAGAAGTCACTTTGATGTAGTTTAGAGTCATGAATTTTCTATCTGTTCCATTTTTCCTGAGGCTCCATCAACTCAGACATCCTGATCTGTCACTTTGCAACTCTTTGTGAAGGCCTTGACAGATAGAGGTTTTGACAAGTGCTGGACATCAGCAGCAATTCAGAATAAGCAGTGTATATTTCTCCAGGTAAAGTGACAAAATGTCTAAAAGCGTCAGAAGAACTGTGCAGTCTTCAATCATATCTAATATTCTAAAGCAAACCTCTATTTATGTTCTGTTTCAGCATTGTGTAGTAGCTAAGATTTAAATTCTGTGCAACCTAAGATGAGAGGGCTTTTGCCTTGTTTATGAGTGTTTATGATGTTGAAAACTCCAGGATCATAGAAGAATCCTTTAAATTCCTATTGAGTGAGTGACAGGAATAATAATATATGGGACAGGAGTCTTTAAAACGGTAACACACCATTATCCATTCCTTTTTGTGTCTGCAGTACTGGTTTGAGAAATTCTGCTTCATGAAAACCACTTTTCTCCTCCTGTCTTCAGAGTTCATGGTTCAGAGTTCCATATAAGGAATCTTTCACTGAGTGCTAATTATACCTGTTGACAGGCCATTTAGTTTTCAGACATGTCCATATCTTTCCTGGTTACATTCTCTATCAATGATCATGTAATAAAAATAAACATCTCACAGGTTGAATATGTTATTCTTTTCATATAATTATTTTGTGTCTGTATTCACTCAAGAAACAGCTGTTGAAAGTGGAATGGGATGCAAAGTGGCACAGCCTGAAGATGTGCTTGTTCACTCTGCTCACTCCCTTCTGATGTGATATCTACTGGCAGGACTGTGTGGTGAATTCGACTCCTTTGACAGCCATCAGTGGGACTAACCAGTGGTTTTGGATTTTCTAGTGAAGGGAGAGTAGGAAAGAATTCCATAGTTTAGTTTTTTTCCCCTGCTGCTGGAGCTAAAGCTTCTGCCAACAACCATCTAAATCAACACCATGCCAATGTGCTCTGCAGAGCTAAGGTCACTCCAACATCTGGCCCCACTGTCTGTTTCTTTCAGGTTTGTCACTGGACAGCATCTGCCATGGATTCTGTCTCAACCTCTCTCTGATCTCTGTGACAGTAAAAAGAAGCTTCTACCACCCATCATGTCTTAAAATTTAAAAAAAAAATTTTTTTTTCAAAAGCATGGGACATTAGAAAACTGGTGGGAATTTATGGGTGATTATTTTTGCCCTTTTAATTTTTTAAAGTGAAACATCCTATTTGAAACAGTGACGTGGACTGAGGTGATTCTACTCTTGATTTTCAAAAATATTGTCACAATCAGAAAATCTAATATATAAAAACATCTAGTCTCAGTGAGCCTTGTCTTGTCCCTTGTGGTTCGTGTTTAAAGAATAAAAAGTGAGAAACACCTATTGTTCTTATTTTTTGTTTATTTTTATTGATTGTGAAGAGACCATGTTGATATCTGTTATCTGCTTTTCTGCTGTTTCTAATGGGGTTGAGATATCCACCAACTTGCAGCATATAGGACAGTTTGGGGATGCCACATAACCTCTAGATAAGCATTGGTGACTTTTTACCCAGCTGGGAAGTGAAGCAACAGATGGTCGTCTCCAGCAGCAGTTGGTCAGGAAGCCTGTTTCCAAGCCTGTGTATCTCCTGGATAGGCACGAAAGCATTCCTATGAACTCACTTCCTCCTCATTCCTTTGGCTCTCTTCCCTCCAGGTAGATTTTTACTAACTCTCCAATCTGGAGGTCAACAAACATGTCATGAATACCTTCTCTGCATGTAGCCCCACCCTGGCATTGCCCACAGAGAAGTGGACAGAGGGGCACACATCTTATTCTCAGAGTTTACAATCTGCAATGATAAGAGGGGCTTAGAAATGTTCATTTCATGAAAAAACTCAATGCTTCATAATGTGTTTGGCTTTCTCCAAGAACTGGCAACCCATTACTGTATTTATGTATGAGTATAATTATGATAGCTCAGAGCTATGATTATAACAAGATTTTAACTCTAGTTCAAATCAAATGTCAAAACTCTTGGAAATTATAATGCATTCTCTAGTACCTAGCATAGGACCTTGTGGTCAATACGTGCTCGTAGAGAAAATTTGTCATTTTCTTCTATTTTCATTCATTTTCCCAAAAATTGGGCAGTTTTCTTCTATTTTCTTCACCCTCCAGGAAATTAGAGCTATAGATAAAATCTTTTTCTTTTCCTGAGTGATTTAACTAAAATAAGAACTTGTTTTGTAGACTTTGTCACAGATTTTAAAGTAATTTTACTAATGTGGTATTATTCTTCACAGAAATCTCAGAAATGTACAAGTAACTCAGAGTTCATCTGTCAAGTCCATGGTAACTAGGTAACCATTTGGACCAGAAATCTGCATATATTTTTGTAATTTTTAATTTTTAAATTCTCATTTTTACTACATAAAAGAATTCTCGAGGAGCTAGTTTTGTTAGCATATGCTTCTGGAAGTGCTTAAAGAATCAGTAACTGTAAAAGAATACAAGCGAAATGACAGAATGAAACTCTCATGTGGGTCTGAATACTTTCAGTCATGCCTAGATACAAACTTAAAAGAAGAAAGCTGAAAAACTAGGACCCTCTCGCCTCAGTTATACCTAGTGCAAAAAGACTGTGTGCCAAGTGCTGGCTCCTCCTTTCTGTTAGGTCGGGGATTATGAGCAATTCATTTGAGCTCTCTAGTTCTCGGGGTTTTTCTTTTCATCTCAAAAAGAAGGTCTGAGGATCAAATAGTAAAATCATCTATACAGAGTTTTTTGCTTTGAAGTTTACAGAGAGTCCACATATATTATCTCCTTTAACCAGGACTTTCGGTCTGATACTTTAGGACTCTGTGATTTCACTGGAAAGATTCAATGTTTACTATGTTGAATAATGCCTTCATCGCAGGTGTCAGAATATGATGATCTGAACTCATACCTGCTCTCAAAATGACCGATCTGTGGAAATTCAGCCACTCAAATAAATACTAGTGTTTGTAAAGAAAAATTATAGAATAATTATTAGTAAATAATAATAAATACATTTGGCAATGGATCTTCTTTGTTCTGAACATTTAGCATTAAAAATGAAGAAGAATGAATTAGTGTTGGATAAATTATAAAGATTGTAACTATCATATTTACCAGATATTAAATAGTGGAAGAATAGAATCTACAGTTTACATTTTCTTTGGTTTACATATAATTGCTTCATTTGAAACACTGTAAAAGTTACGCATCAAAAAAATTTATTTTCCTTTAAAAATAGCCTTTTTGTAAAAGATGACTGTTTTTGTTAACAAACCAGTGAATTTACATAGATAACTTTGGCCACTAGAGGGAGTCTGCATTGTCTTGAACGTGGAAGAAACCCAGAGTAACAAGAAACTCAGGCTGTTTGAAAGTGTTGATTACCCTGTTGTCTGTTGACCACGTCATATGCATAGAGAATGCCACCATAATCAAACTTAACTTCATTCGCCCCATTATTTTAAAAAAGAAAGAAATGTGCCACTATAGTTTATTTTGTTCTTTAAAAAATTTTAAAACTTCCAAAAGCTGATGAGAATTTAAAATGCTTCTTACAGTGACAGCAATTTAGCAATTGATAAGAACATGAGGAATTAAAGAACATGAAGTAGTAATAACCTGCTCACTTCAATTTTAGGGCTCGTTTGTAATCTGGATGAGAGTGTCCTCCTCCCTCACCCTCACCTCCCCAGGCAGCAGTTGCAGGTGCCCTGGCTTCTAGCATCCTGACCCTTTGATGTGCATCACACCTGACCTACTGGGATCTCCATCCAGGGTGAGAGGGTAATTGGGTCTCATGTCCAGTCAGCCCTCAGCTCCGCTTCTGAGACTGCCAAACAAGTGGCTTTGTGCGTGTGTGTTTTCACAGAGCCCTTTTATAAATGAGGAACTGAACTGGAAACACCTGCTCTTTCACCTCTGCTCCCAGGAAGCAGAGGGAGGGCAAGGAAAGCCATTCACTTCTGGGGTGGCTGGTTTCCAGTCAGCAGCATGTAATTAAAAGCTCAAATTTTTAAAATTTCAGGTTTTCAATATTGCCCTTGGTTTTCCTTTAATGTCATACTTCACACATTATTGATGTTAGACTTCATTTCTAGATTGATTCTCGTTACCCTTGTGCTCAGAAATCATCCAGAGGATTGGGAGACAATGAATAATTGAAACTCTCAATGGCTAATACATAACAGTTATATTTAACTTTTGCTATTGTATTTAGATACTGGTTATCTTTGAAATTCTAGAAAGCCATTATGTTCCTCCCAATTAAAATCTGACTCAGAAAGGCCTGGTAAAGTGACCTAGCACAGTGCTTCTCAAACTACCTGTGGTGATAGACCAGTTCCTTTATTTCTTTTCCAATTTGTTGTGGCTCACCACTTCTTTACAATACAATAAAAATAAATGACTAGAAAAATAAAGAGCAGTTTATAAATAGTACCTAATTTTTTCTTATTATATTCAACAGACATAAAATTACTCTGTGGAAATGCTGTAAGAGTTTCTAACACTTCCTCTTGTAGAGCAGCACACATAGTCCCTAGGCTGGTACTTTGAGTTCTTTGGCCTAATTTAACATTCTCATTCTCATTTTTACTACCGCTGCCTACCTTCCCAGATCCAATCAGAGAATAGGTAGTACAAGAAGGACATTCCTAATGCGAGATTTTGAAATTTAAAATGCCTCCAAACATGAGATTTTTTTTGTGCACCAAATATAAAATTTCACACCTGATCTCACACAACTGATTCAAGTCAAAACTACAAATACTGTAAAAATGTACCTTCAGGAGATATAGATGTAGATATAGACCTATAATATGAAATATAAGTGAATCTTGTTATATATGTGCAGATATTCCAACACCTGAAAAAGAAAAAGTCAGAAATCTGAAATACTTCTGGTTCCAAAGCATTCAGATAAAGGACATGTAGCCTGTTTTGCCTTTTGGACTAATGCAAAACTCTATCTTTATTAGAACTGCCTTACTTTTCTCTCTTGTCTGAAGCAAGAGAATATTTGAAAGGTCTTTCTTCTGAGTTGAGCATAGGGTTAGTGTAAATAGTAAAAGCTGTCTTAAACATTGCAAGGCAGAGTTGATAGCAGTGTTGTTTTAATAAAAATTAGATTTCAAATATTTGATTCTAAGCATATCATTAAGTTTGTTGCAAATGATATTGTCTAGACACCTTATACTGCAAAAGGTTCAATATTACTTTATTTCTTTCCTTATAATTTTGGGGCAGAAATGAAGAAATAAAGAAACTGGACAATTTAGTAAAAGAATAGAATGGACACATTGTCTTATTTTTCTTTTTCTTTTTAGTTGCCCTTTTGAAACACAGCTGATGGTAATTTAGTCCTCCAAGTCTCAACACATATTGAGGGCAGATTAACTAAATAAACACACTGGTCTGGGAATCAGAAGACCCAAGTATCATCTTGTTCTTCCTTATTAGCCATATGGCCTTCATCAAATCACTTTGGACCTCAGTTTTGGTTTCTTAAAATGGGAAGACTGTGATTTTTCTCTCTTCCTCACAATATTTTTGCTGGGAAGACCAAGTTAACTAGTCAATCAGCTTGGGCTTTAGAAACCATCAAGCATGTCGCATATCCACACACGCATGTGTGTAAATATGTGTGTACATGTATGCGTGGCACAATCTTTCGTTTTTATTTTTCTTGAAACATATGCTGTAAGTCCATTATTAGTTGATTGCATATATATATGTTTTTTTTCAGACCTACATATATATATATTTATGGTCCTTTCTTACGTCACTACCAGTCCACCTATAAATTTAAGTACATGGTTATTTTTATCTTTATTTTAAAAGGTAGATAATCAATATACCCAATAAAATTTATTTTAAGAAAAAATAGAGAAAATATCAGTTAAATACCATCTCCCAGGTGTAGCCTTACTTGCCTGGTGATGTTCAGCAGTGTGGTGCTCAGCTTTGCAGGTCTGGATAAGAGCGAGTCCTGCCTCTTAAGACTCAGTACCAAGCCCTACTGTTCCCTCCTCGTCACCTCACATGAACACACATGTGACCACACACACAGAGCCATGTGAACACATACACATGTGCACACATACAGGTACACATGTACGGACACCGACACGTACAGACACATTTACATGAGTGCACACATGTCTCAGGTGCCAGACACTCAGCTATCTCCCTGCAGCATGGCCAGGCCTGCACTTCTGCATGACAATACCTGACCATCCTGGTTGTGCTCCACAAATGATCGAAACAAGCTTCCTGTGCAAGACAGTGATTGCAAATGAGATCACAAGGTCATTGCCCTGAGAGCAAAGAAGCAGGTGGTCTCCATGCTGTGAACACTTGGCAGAACCTGGTTCTGACCAGCCTCTTCAGTCCCTAAGGAGACAGATTTGAACAGTTTGACTTCAAATACGAAGTTCTGGAAATTGAAATGGAAAAGTGTTTTTCATCTTAGTAAACTGAAAAAATCTGCAGTAGCCTCTGAGTCACTTGTGACTTTAGTACAGTTTGGGAGAATTATGGAACCGCATTCACTCATTCTTATGTCATTCAGACATTTATTAAGCAGTTGTCATATACCAGGTTCAGTGTTTGGTGCTAGGTAGACAGAACAAATAAATAAATATAATTCAGGGTGTAGAAATGGCTTCAGGAGTTTTTCCTCATCTGGTATCTTTGAACTTGATCAAATCAGAGGGGAAGGTTAGATTGGTGAGCAATCAAGACCTGTCCAGCCTCAATATTCTGATGATTATCAGTGTTGAGATGGTGCCGGCAGCAGACTTGTTACTTCCTCAGGCTGCACTGAAATGGAAGGTGCTTTTTGCACCATTGAATGACCTACTATATCTCGAGCACTGGAGATGCCGTGGTAAGCCGAAAGGAGCCTGGTCCATTTAGTGTTGAAAAGGACTTTGGAGGCCAGTGACATTCTACCTTTAACTACCACTGTCATGATGTGTGTTGGTATATTATATATACTGTGTGTACAGTGGGATCTCTGCTTTTCTGGAAGTCTGTGTGTTTGACAGTGGAACAGAGTTAGAACAGGAGGTGATGAGCATCCATTTGGCTTCTCTTGCCCTTTATTTCAGAGCTTTTAAGTGATCACTAAGTCAGCTTAATGTCCCTAATACTATATTACTTACTTAATGGTTGAATTTATGTTAATAAGTCAGAAAATTTAAACATTTTGGTATATACACCTTTGATAAATGTTTATATCAACTTAACTTAGATTTTTTGAAACCTTTTAGAAGCCATTGGTGTTGTTACAGAATGTCGATATTACTTTAAACCATTGCTAGAAATCTCAGCACTGGCGCTATGATACTCCCTCTGCCCGTTTCCCTCTGAGTAGTTCCCGTCCAGAGTGGTTACAGCACGGAGTTGTTGATCAATCAAAGGGAGAGGTGGAGTGGTGAATTAGTCCCATTTCTTAATGGAAGGCATAAAACTAATTGCGTATGTGCATGTTTAAGCCACAAAAATGTCCTGGCAGAAAGCAAATGCCTGCGGATATTTGTATCCACATCCCACAATGGAATGAACAGGAGAATTAGTTAAAGGAGAAGCATAAGCTTGGCTAAAATATTTTTTTCCATTTTCAAAATATATTTTATGTATTGTTTTGAATATAATACGTCTCACATATTTATTCAATCATGGTTCAAACATACATGTTATTTAAAATGTAGATGATTCCTTCAGATTGATGAAGAATAATACATTTTGTTTGTATTGCATATTCTAAGCAGGTCCAGGAAAAAGAAATTACAAATAACAGGGGTCTTACAGGTTCTTAACTTCAGATTGGGCTGCAAATGAGAGTAGCTCTAGTCTCCAAAAAATACAACCTCTGGCTTTGTTCATTATTTTTAAAAATAGAGTGTTTTATCATAAACATGGAGAAATGGTGTCCCCAAATAGTTGGCTCATTTTTACAGAATATAGAATTGAGACTTTCTTTTAGAATTAGATTAGAATTATATCCTTTACATCAGGGTCTAATTCTCTCTTTCCCGCTTTCTGCCCCTGCCCATTCTCTTCCTCTCTCTGGAGCATACATTTTGACATGGTAGATATAGTAGCTGTACTTTATTTGAAGTCTTTTCTAAAGAGTAGATGTTATCGGGTAGGGAGCGATATTCCCGGGTTCTTCCCCTCCTCAAGCAAAGAACTGAAGGAGGGGGACAAAAAGTAGTTCTAAAGTTTTATTTAAAATTATAGAGAAAAGAAGAAAAGGAACGTTGAGCATAATGACAGAAACAGCAAAATGTGCACAGGGCCTAAAAGGCACAGTAGGGGTTACCACCAAAAGGCATGATAGCCTTGGGGCTGGGGATGCAGGTACCATCTTCCACGGGAGAGAGCAGGGAGAGCTCCTGCTCTGGCTCTGTAGGAAAGAAAAAAAGGCAGAGCTCCTGGAGCCGTTCATATTTATCTGGATTCTTTCTCGTGAGAGTTTTCAGATCCTGTGGAAGAGGGGCGACTGGAATTTCACACCCCAGGCTGATGTCAGGTCAAGCCATTCCCCCAAGGTCACATTCATCCTCACGGGGAGGTCAGGCCACACCCGATTCCTACATCATAGAGATACTAGCAGAAACCCAGAATTAAATGTAATAATTATTTTGTTGAGTTGCTGGCCAGTCAAGAGTTGTATATGATCTGTAGGAATAATGAATATTGCACTATGAACTGATGGATTTAATTTATAAATGATAGTGCAGAAGAGAAACTGTATTGTGCTGTTTCTGGGAATAGAAAATTTCTTCTGTGTGCCTGCAAGTGTCTGTGTATAAGATGGTACTCATGATTCTTGTCAATAAAGTAGGACTGTGTGTGGATATCTTTGTGAGAGAATCCAGTTATTAATGTGTACTTTTCTTCTTGAAGAAAACCAAGGAAATAAAATTGAATTTATAATTCAGTTTTAGGTATCTCTAATTTATATAGGTATTTACTTCATCATTTTTCAAATTAGGAGCTCCTGTGGGATATTATAAATATAACATACAGTTTGAAGTTTGATATTTATACAGACTTTAAAAAATTTGTCTGAAAATGTATGCGTTATATATTTAGAAACAAGAATATTTTTAGTGCATTTTTTTATAGTGCTAGGAATCGAACGCAGGCCCTTGTGCATGCTGGACAAGTGCTCTACCACTGAGCGAGTCCAACAATATTTTTAAAGGTAAAAAGAAATTAGAGGGGCTGGAGATTTAGCTCAGTAGCAGAGCACTTGCCTAGCAAGCACAAGGGCCTGGGTTCAATGCCCAGCACCAAAAAAAAAAATTAGACACTTACCTATTTTATAAAATTAATTTAACATTAGGAAAGAAATGAAAGGACCTTTAACATAATGGCAGATACCTCCATTCATTTTTAAGTCCATAGTTTTTAGCACCAGCACCTAAAAACCCATAATCTAAGAAACCAGTACTTAGCTGAAGTTGGACACCTGGAAGCTTACAAGGAGTGGTGCATTTTGAAGTCTTCATAGTTTTTTGTTTTGTTTTGTTTTGTTTTGTTTTGTTTTTGTCAGTGTATCTTTGACATCTAGTATTGTGCCTAACACATAGTGTACGTTAAATAAGTACTCATTGCTAAAAAATTGAGTGAATGAAAAAAGAGAGGGAAGAGGAAAGATGGAAGAAATGGCTTGAAGCAGAAACCTTCAAAGGCTCATTTTGAGTATTTTGTATAGTATTGAAGTCCCTAGGGCCACCCAACCCTCTAAAGCTTTGTTTTGGAGATGGAAGGGGGAGAGTAGCCTGCAGGGCTCCTGCAGGGCCTTCACCGGTGCAAGAATCCAGCTTGAATATTGGCTTTTATGGACAGATACTTGTATTGTCACAGGGCTGTCACTGAGGAAATGAATGTTATGCTGGCTACCAGGACTGAAAGTTGAGGACAAATGTCTGAGTAGTATTGTTGCTAAATGTACTTGTATGTAGAGTGATGTAGGATGGGAGGATTCCCCGAATCCAGGAGACACCTGGGAGGGGACACATGCCTTGCAGGGTGCTATTAATGCTGGCTGAACGAACACTCTGTCTCCTTCCCAGTGCTACTCACTTTAGTCATCCCTTGCGTCAGACTAGAGAATATTGCAAACAACCTTAGTTACATGGGAGTATGAGAAACACTAGAGCTAGAGAAAGTATCTACAATGATTGAGTGAGACTTTTATGATTTATTGCTCCTTTCACAATATTGAAAGCAGGTGGAGCTGTTTTCCCAGCTAAAAAGAGTAACACACTTGAGAAATACTTACAGAAACTTTGCATTATCCAAGGAATAATTTTTAAAAGAAAAATTTACATTTTTGAGCAGCACCTGTTGTATACCACATGCTTTTAGAGGCTATCATATTTTTGGCTTTGTTTCTTTTGGGACCTTTTAAAATAGTTTTGTGATATAATTCATACACTATGAAATATACTCTTTTAAATTGTACAATTCCTAGTATATTCACAATACTGTGCAACCATCACCAGTATCTAATTCTGGAACATTTTCATCACTTCAGAAAGAAACCATTAGCAGTCATTTCTCATTTGTCCCTCTGCTCACCTCTAGAAAACTATGAATCTGTTTTCTGTCTGTAAGGATTTACCTATTCTGGACATTTTATATGAATGAAGTTACACAATATGTTTTAGTGTGTATCAATACTTCATTTATTTTTGTGGCAGAATAATATTTGATTGTGTGAATATACCATATTTTGCTTATTCATTTATCAGGTCATGTACATCTGGATTGTTTCCACTTTGGGCCATGGTAAATAATGCTGATGGGAAATTTTGTGTGTAAGTTTTTGTATGGATGTATATTTTCTCTTCTGCGGTTACATAACTAGAGATGAAAATGCTGAGTCAATTGTTAATTCTATGTTTAAAGTTTTGAGTATCTGCCTGTTTATTTTTCATTAGTATTCCCACCAGCACAGTAAATAGGCTCTTATTTCTCCACATCTTGGCCAACGGTTGTCATTGTCTATTGGTAGTAGCCATCCTACAGAGTGAGGAATGTTGTCTCTTTGTGGTACTGATTTGCATTGCCCTGACAACCAGTGTGGACATTTTGTGTGCTTACTGTCCATTCTTACAACATTTTTTGGAGAAAAATGTGTAGGATTAATTCTGTTTGTGATTGTGCATTTCTGAATTACTTAGGAGATAAAAATTGAGGCAACATTAATTCAGTCCGTCACCAAACATTTGTTGAACATGTGTTTTACACCTCCTGGTAATTGCTTGGGAAGGTGGTGTTTGTAGGCACTTCTGAGTGAGATCATCTCTGAATCCTGAAAAAAGTTTGAATGCCAATTGCAACTGTACATATTTTTAAAATAAATCTATTTAGAACGTTTTATAGCATAAATAAATTAGTTTAGCACAATTTCTGCTGCCTAGAGAATCTACTAATTTATTTGATTATTTCATTTTGGTAACATCCGATGGTTAATATTGTTATCATCTTCACTTTACAGATGAGGAAGCTGAGGCAAAAAGAGATGAAAGCTTGCTCAGTGTCACACAGCTAGTAAAGCAATATTGATGCAGGAATAGGGTGTGGCCTGACCTCCTATGTTGGTTGGGAGGATGAACATGACCTTGGGGGAATGGCCTTGACCTGATGTCAGCCTGGGGCACGAAGTTCCAATAGCCCCTCTACAGGATCCAGATAAATAAGAATGGCACCTGGAGCTCTGCCTTTTTTTCTTTCTATGGCACCTCTAGGGAAGGACCTCTTGCTGCCCTCTATCTGCATACCCAGCCCCAAGGCTATCATGCCTTTTTGTGGTAACCCCTACGTGCCTTTTAGGCCCAGTGTACATTTTGCTGTTTCTGTGGTTATGTTCAACTATGCTTTTCTTCTTTTCTCTATAATTTTAAATAAAACTTTAGAACTACTTTTTGTCCCCCTCATTCAGTTCTTTGCTTGAAGAGGGAAAGAACCCAGGAATATCGGAACCCACCCAATAACAATATGGTTCTGCGTCTCTTGTTTAAACCACTGTGCTCTGTTGCCCTCTTATATCACATGGTTTCACCCATGCTCAGTATTTGCAATGAGGCCTGCATAAGCACCATCGTACATTCATTTAACAAATCGCTGCTGAATGCCTGCTATTTGTCAATAACTCCTTGCACTGGGAAACACCTGTGAAGACACTAGGCAGCTGGGGCTCACCTTCTCGTGAACTAGTCATAAGCTAGCCTGTAAGCAGAGACAGCTATTATCTGTAACAAGATAAAGGGAGAAAGGGTGATGGCAAGAGTAAGGTAGAGGGGTAGATCAAGGATAAGTGAAGAACAGAAATGCATGGGCAAGGGATAGAGAAAACAGGCCGAGCAAAATGCTCTGTCAAAATATCAGAAAACCAATAGATATCTTCACTTTATCTTCCTAAGATCCCTGGGCATGGACAAAGCCAAAGGTACATAACCCTGACCTGTGTCCAGCCTCATTTGCATTGTGAACACCACCCTTCTGAGGGCTTTGCACACCATGATACTTCCTCTAAAAACCTTGTATGGTCAAAAAATTCCCCTCTTGATTTGAGCCAAGTCAGGTACCCCATTGGACCAGCGCTCATCAATCCCCAGCTGTTGATCCTCCCGTTATACAAGGACCTCGAGAGACCCAATACCTGTTCCCATAAGGGCTCTTCCCACTGGCCCGCTCATGCTCTGCTTTTGTAAATCTTAGTTGTGTTACTCCTTTTGAGAGTCCTACTTTGAGTGTCCTGCTTGTTGGCTCAGATGTCATATCCTCCCTGCAGTCAGTCTGTGTACCAAGAACCTAGAACCTTTGTCTGGATACCAAGAACCTGGAAACAACTCCCTTGAGGCCCCCTATCCGGTAACAAGGGGAGCACGTGGATAAGAAGTCAGGAAGTTTTTCTGGATAGGTGTCATTTGAACAATGAGGAATGAGGTGAACAATTGTGTCTGGAAGAACATTCCAGCCCAGAGAACTTGCCAGATACAAGGCGCTTGGCTGGTAAGCTCCAGGCACAGGAGGATACAATCATGTGTTGTTTCCCCTTTTGGTGATATGGTCATTGTGCAAATACACAGGAGTATATTTACATGAATTAAGGTGGGTACTGTACCATGAGGCAATATAAGGTCAAGGGGCATCATCATGCAGGTAGTCTATTGTAGGCTGAAACATACATACACAGAGCATGACTGTGTTATCTTTTCATTGATTGACTGATGGATTTTGAGGAGGATGTGGCATCTGAGCCAACAAGGAAAGTTATTTAAGAAAGAACCGTTAACAGGTAGCACAGACCTGGGTGGTACAACACTGGTACTGAGATTGCTGTAGAAAGTGGGAATCAGGAATGATTAACACACACACACACACACACACGCACACACCCCTGCACTTTCTCATAAATATAGCATTGTTAAATATTGTTTGAGACTTTAATTTCAATCACAGAAGCTCAGGAAAAGTGCAAGCCCGTAATGGTCAGGATCTGTTGCCATAGCACGTGCTTCACAGAAACCACATTTCTGGCTAAATTGTCTGAAATTTGCCATTTGTAACTGAAACAGCCCTTATTTTCTGTTTTCGGTTGTCAAAGGGCCTGTGCAGTGGTTTCTTATGAATTCATTAAAGTCATAGACACTTTCATTATGTAAATCAAACAATCTGGTCTTACAGGGTTCATGAGATCTGATTTCATATTTTTAATCTATGTAGAGTAGAAATATTGGGACTGTCCCCCCGGGTTGGCCAGGAATCCTTCCGTTACCTTCCGAGAGAAGATGATGGACTATGGAATTCATCAGTGGGGAGAGCCAGAAGGAATGTATCAGCTAAAAAAGAGTGTATTTGAAAGAAAGGACCTTGGCTTAATTTATGAGGCTCTGGGAGCCATCAGAGGTGCTCAAATTCAGGAGATATTGGCTTACTGTAACAATATATATAAATATAGACTTGTAGATTTGCACTACTTTGTTTCACAAAGGGCTTTTTCCTTGTTCCCTGCGTATCAGCCCCACTCACTGACTGGTCAAGTCATGCCTCAGCGTGCTTCTCCAAGTCAGCTGTAGTACTGTTTTGGGTCAATGTTTTATCCTTCAAACTTACTGTATAATGGATGTGTATGTGAATGTGAAAAATGGTTTGACTATCAAGCTAGCATCCTAATTTTGAGTACCTTAATGAGGTTTAATTTCAATAGAAAGGCTATAAAACTCAGAACATACAGGGCCTGATGTATAAATGTAGCCAAATCTCTTCTTAAGCATCTCCTACCCGGTTTCTATTATGCGGCCTTGCTTTTCAGAAACTGATAAGACAATTTCTTTCTCTCTCTTTCTCTCTCTCTCTCTCTCTCTCACTCTTTCTGTGTGTGTGTGTGTGTGTGTGTGTGTGTGTGTGTGTGTTTACTAAAAGCATTTTCCTCAAATTCTGCAAGAGTCCTGATTTCTTGGGATGTCAAAGGCCTGTGCAGTCCTCATCACTTATGGATTGATCCCTTATGAAACACTGACTGACACTGGTACCCACATGGCAATCACTGTATATTCTCTACCTCAAAGCATTCTTTTTCACTTTGTTTTTCTGTGGATAGAATGGTCATACCCAGCAGCAGCAGTGTGACCACATATTGATTTTAGACTGTTATGCACTGCTCTAAATGTTGCCACGCCACATGTCCCTCATTCTTGGCTTGTGCAAGATATTCCAGAAAACAGACTCAGTTTCACTCAGTAGGGGTCAGATGGCCATCCTGGGGCAATGAAGAGGGTCCAGTTGCCCCTGGAATCTCCTGGAAGGATGGTGGCAGGAATGTCTGCTAAATACTCCAAGAGTGCACATGGCATCGTGACAGACGAGCCAGGTTTTATTTGTAATGAATTTGTTGGTTTTGTTGTCACAGAGAGGTTTTTAAATCTCAGAGGTACTTTCTTTTGTTTTAGTGAGTTTGTAGGATTAAAAGATTGATGCTAAAAAAAAAAAAGTGCTAAATTAGTGACTGGAAGAACAGTGTATTCCCCTAGGTGGAAGATCAAAATTTACAGGTGGGAGCTTAGGACTGAAGCTTCGGTCCTTCAGGCAGAGAGCGAATTTAGGTACAAGACAAGAGTATGAAAGTAGAGTGCCAAACCAGAGCAAAAACATGCAGAAAATATGAAAGAAACAGAAGAATTAGCTGGAATGAATTTTGGCTTAGGCATAAGAAATCTTTCTAGAGTTTCTTTGAAACTTGGGAGAGAACCATGAAAGATAATGAACTGATTTGGACATTACAATAATAATAACAGTTTAACACTATCAAAAACTGTATGTAAGGAAGCATGCTGCTTAATAACAACTATCTTATTTGGCAGACCAGATTTTATATTTACTTTATTTTAAAATGTAGATCTTAAGGTACATTTTTATATAAAGAAATTGAGAAGTGTAGTTACTTCTTATGCATTCCTTTCAGCATATAACCTTTGGGAATATTTTGATGAATCCTTAATTTTCTGACATGCAATGATTTTAGATTAGGTTTTTAATGTGATGGTGATATAGCTTTTATAGCCTGTCCTCCTTAGTTACTTGAGAACATTCTGGAGAGCTGTTAGTTCTGTACTTGTACGTAATTGTCATTTCCTTGGGAATTGGCTAATATAATCATCAGGAAATCATTACTTTTTTTAAGCCTTTAAATAAGCTATTTACCTTTTTTGTGTTTTACTATAAGAACTTATAGTTCTTATTTAGCTGTTATTTGAATATTACGAGGTCTTCTATGACAACTTATTTTCCAGCACATCATGCTGATCAGATTTAAATGGTTTAGTTTTTTTCTTAGGACTTTTATTTGTCTAGAGAGTATGTGAGACTCTTTGTTCTGAGTCTCATGGGTAGTAGAAGTAGGAAGCACTACATTTTTGTTTTGAATATATTTTGTCACAGTGTATATTTTTCCCTGTAACTCAAAATATTGTATGGCTATTAGGCTTATAATAAGCTTAATTCAAAGCATACATGTAAATAAATTTTGTCTAGTGGGCTTTCTGTTAACATTTCTGAGTTTTTGTTTTAGCATCATAATGTGTTGCCTTTTACATTAGAACAAAAGCCCCCAAATGTCGGTTCATCAGCTGACAATACCAGTTTTGTCTCTTAATTAGAAAAGGGAATAAAGCTGTTTAGGGTGTCAATAAAATGACAGATGCATCATTAGCAGACGGCTATGGTGGATCAGTTCTGTCCAAATACTTGGAATGGAATTAATAGGAATTTCTGTGAACATATTTAAATTGAAAGCTTGGGGAAGAAAGCAGTGTTTTAATGCTGTCCACCTAGTCAAAGAAAATGGGAGCAAATGACCAGTTAAGACTGAGTTAAGAGTGTGAGAGAAATCAAGTTACAATAGAAAATACATTACTGCGAATTTTATGTATTAATATATCACAAAGGAGTCATTATGGTATTACATGATTGATTCATTTAATAAATATTTATTGAGGGTCCAGTATGTGCCAGGTAATTAATGGGAATGTACAAGACTAGAATTCAGACCCAGTGTGTCTGTCTTGGGTATGTGGTAGGACAAAGTTTCAGTTCAAACATTGGTGGCTGAACAGATTCTTCAAAGATTTTGCGTTGGTTGGTCTCACACTGTATAAAACCTGATTTACTGAGTGTGAATTACTGGAGAATCCCATTTAGTTTTTATTTCCTGAAGGGCAAGGTTGCTTTAACAAATATAAGCAGGTGCACATAGGTGTGCTCCTCCTGGTTGAGATGCCATGTCACAGCGTCTAGCCATCAGGAAATTCTATACTCCTGAGACGCAAGCATTTTGTTCTATTCGCTGATGATATTCCAGTGCCTAAAATTTTGCTGCCATAGACTAAATATCTATCAGTGAATAGCTGACAAAAAAATCTACATAAACTGAAAATAAGCAGTAGGATAATCTGCTAGAAGAACTTTGTTTTGTTTGCAATCTGTTCGTTTGGTTTTTCATGCTGTCTGCACTTAAGCTGGTCCGTGCACTGCAACAGGACAGGGCAGAAATGAAGTAAAACAATCAGTCCTTGTTCATGGGAGTTCTAAGCTTAGTCTTTGTAAACTGCATGATTCTGATTAAACCAAAGACCATGCAGAAGAGTACTCAGCATCATAGATCTCTAAGGGCCTTGAAGCTATGTAAACAAGTCTTTTTTTTTTTTTTTTTTTTTGGTAAATCTCAGGAGGAAAAATGGATTGCCCTTGGTTAGGACTTAGCCTTGTAATATTGTGGTGACCCTAGAATTATTCCTAGAAAGTTCAAGTGCATACTCTAAGGAATGCTATGCTTTATCTGCTCTTACCCTCCTCATTTTCCTACCCCTGTGTTCCAGTGTTGTAACTGATGTATTTAACACCCAGAGCAGATTTTTAGTTCTCTTTTATTATGACAAAATGATTTGATGATTATTATGTGATAATCAGTAATAAATATTTTCCTAATATTAATTTTAAAATTAATAAAGAAGATGCTAAAGTTTACAGATATTCTAAAATTTGTCATGCATGAACTAAAATTTTCATTTACCAAACAGAAATAATTCAACTTGCAGTTTGTATTGTTTCCTTGTTCTAAGTTAAATAAGTAAACATTTCAGGAGTTTATGCAGAATGATAGAATTGTAGCACAAGTTCTTTCCTCACCCTTGCAATCACCATGTGATTATATTTATTTAGACTGACTGTCCAAACCAAGGATTATGGGAAACAGTTGCATTAGGAGAAACACATTATATCGTAAGTCAGTTTACTTTTTTCAAATGAATGCCAGTAACTGAGAATGGCTGTGTAAGGAGGGCCAGCTGTAGAAATGTAGGCTCCCCAAATTTAACTTCCCCGCAAAATAGCATGTTTATAAAAGGAAATGTGCGAATTATTTTTCTAATTTGTATAATCCCAACAACTGTTTGGATTTGAGGCCAATAAAAATTTTTTAGGATGTGGCGTGTTCTGTCACTAATATCATTTGGATATTAAACATCGGGGGTAATAAACATCAGATTGACTTTTCATAGCTTCATCATTCCTTTTCATTCTTTGAACACATTGCCCACCTCATTGCCTGAACTCGAGGTGGACTGTATCCTCCGTTCTGCCTTGGTCTGCCACCTCACTTGACTGCCTTCTTCTTCCACCTGTGGACCTAGGTCTGCTTGACAATGAGCCAGGGTTTCCTCAGGCGGATGCTAGGGGTGCTCTGTGGGGTTACCCAGAACCTGTCTAGACTAGTTGTGGCAAACCTACAGCCTGACTGCTGCAGTGGGCTGTTTCTGTCTTTGAAAGCTCTAAAAGGTTCACCATCACTGGCTAGACCCTTATCTCTGTTCGTAGGCGTGTTTGGTCTGAGCCATGTTTCTAGAGTGTCTGTTACTTCTCTCTTGGCAACTTCTTGACTTCTTGACATTCTAGACTTTTTAACTTGCCTGTTTGGAGTGCTGTGCCTCCATGTTTCTCTTTGTCCTTAATGATATTGATTCTTCAGATCTTCTGTAATTAGTCAGCTCACTCTGTCTTTTACTTGGTTCGAATTCTGGCCCTGGTGCCCATGCCTCCCTTGCTTGTTTGCTGGTCCAGCTTCATGATGATACAGCATATTTACTTGGTTTGGTTAACAAGTAAGAGGTAGCAAACTGAGGAGTGAAGGTGTGTTTATGTATATTTCTACCCATGCGTCTTCAAGAGAGAGTGGGGTATAATATTGCCGTCATCAGCTAAGAGCTTTGGGGAATCAGGACTGACGAAAACCATGGATAATGAAACAGTTACAGTAACTGGAAATGTGTAGATCCAGCCATTGGCCTCCTCATAGGGATGGGGAAAGGCATCAAATAGTGGTGCTCCACCCATACAGTAGGGTCACCTAGAAAACTTTAAATACTGCTCATGCATGTCTCATGCCAGAGGCATTGAATGAGAATTTCTCAGTGTGGAACCCAGACATCATTGATTCTAAAGTTAAACTAGGGCTATTGATCACAGACATCATGTTTTATAATTTAAGATTGTCTGAAGTGAAATGGGCCCAAATACAAATAGTTGTGACCCAGGAATCAGCTAGATTCACAGGTCAAGCCATTCAAAGAAAGAATTATGGGGCTGGGTAGCAGGCAGTCAGTAGGCAGTAGACAGAAACACCCAATCAAGAGGCTAGTGTGGGTGGTATATCAGCCTCAAGCAATGGGACCCCTGTGGGAACCACCTCCTCCAGCAGCCCTGGTGTCCCAACTGTGGGGAGGGGGCTCAAGTGCTCAAGAAATATCCCAGAGAAGCCAGAGCACTGTGAAGGACCAAAACAGGAACTGAGCACCTGGAACTAGAGTGTGAGTCGGCTTGACGAGTGGGTAGTAGGTCACGTCAGCTTGCTGATGAGATGCTGCCCACAGAAAACACATCCCTGTGGCTTGGTGCAATCTCCCTGTAGTGATTTTTAATAGGCTTTCCTGTGTCTCCCCTCCAGTGCTCAGGTCTTTCTTCACTTGGGCATATTCTTCACCTTGGTGGCAGAATGCTTTTTAAATACTTTGTTCTATCCTTTAATAATAAACCTTTAATGACTTCCCCTTCCATTCTGCTCTAGATCTTTCTAGCTTGTTTCCAGATACCAGAATGCACCCTCTACCCTCTCTTCTACTCCCCACTCGCCCCTAACCAGCTCCTATCCCCGTTATGCTGACTCACTTCTCTTGAAACACCCTTCATCCCATTCTCCCCCTTCCCCCACACCTGTTCAATCCGGCATACTCTCCAGGGATCTACAGTATTACCCTGTGAGGTTACCTCCATTCTCTCCCTACGCCAAGAAAGACTCTGCTCCCTTCTCTGCCCTAATGGTACCAGGGTGAGTTCCATGAGTCACCACTCTTATTTATGTACTTAGAGGTATGATTTGTCTCAGAGTTTGGAATGAAGACAGATGTAAAGTGGTCCAAAGTGCCAAGTTCAAAGAAATCAGATGAGCATCCCTACAAATCCTGATGGTATGAAAGTATCATTTCATATTATCTCATTTAATAATTGCTATTCAAGATTATGTATATATGCCAGCCTGCCATGATGAATGTAATCATTGTGTACTGAAAACATGTACAAATACAAATAAAAATTTTAGAATAGACTTCCCAAAAAATGATGACACCCCCCCAGCCATTACAAATATTTTTAAATTCTATATTGAGTCAGGGAAATTTGTGATAAAATTTACAAATATTGCTATGCAGAACATTTTGTGAGAGTTACAGCTATACAAAGATGATTCCTTCAGAAGATTCCATTTCTCTATGTTGCAAAACAAAGGTATTTCTTTAGTTTTCATTAGCAGCACTTCAGGTTTTAGGTGGACATGAATTTTAATTGGTTGTGTGCATGATCAAAGGTAGATTTCTCTGAAAAATATTTCTGTGTACTGCAAGATATAAACAGCCAAAGTAGTTTTGTCAAGAAAGGAAATGTTCCCATTTTCTTTATCTTGGATTTTGTTCATGTAATAACTATAAGATGAGGAAAAGAAGCTAGAATTTTAATGTCACTACCTATTTAGTTACCTTTATTTGCTCATTTATGCGTTCATTTTTTTTAATAAACACATACCAAACACGTCCATATGCCAGACACATTGCTAAACACCAGCAATCCAAGTTCAACAAGGTCAAGGGTACAGTGGCCTTGACAAAGGAACACCCTCCAGAGCGTACAATACGGCTTGTGCTTAATGACACGTCAAAGATGTGCACTGTCGGTGATGGGAACATAGGCTGTCTTGAAAATAGAAGCACCAAGGCAACACAGGAAAAATGGGAATGGATTTCACATGTCTGTCTCCGTGTGCGTTACAAATATAGTCAGTACTCAGCTGTTAAATCCAGCAAAAATTCCATTGCTTTAATTAATTTCTTTGTGCTGATTCTTCCTGGTAAGCCTTAATTTTAACAAAGTTAATTAGGTTGAAGATTAAAAATCCCATTAGTGTCGATCATTCACTTCTTGGCTCTGTCAACAAGGTACTAAAACCTTGCTCAGTTCCAGGGGGGCAGGCAGAGGGAAGGAGCGCAAAAGAGCAGTCACACTAGCTGTTCGGCATTTTTCAGGACCAGACGTTTTATATTGTTTTTAAGGTTGTAGGTGGATATCAGCTATCATCACCATTTTAAAGCATATTTTGTTCTTTTCTAGACATGGCTTATCACATATCCTTTAGACCTGTGGCTGTGTATTTTCTGAGAGGTCTGTGGTAATGGTTCCATTTGCTAAGAACCTCTATTGTGTCTACTCTGATTATCTAATTTGCAGGTTTGCAGGGCACAGATTTTTAATCAAGACCTGTTTCCACTGTCACTTTGTCTGCCTGTTTGTTATGGCTAAAGACTCAATGGTGGCTAATATCTCACTCAGAGCAAAAAAGAACAAACAATTACTAGAATCATGAATTACCTACAGGTCATAATTCTGTTCAAAATACTGGTTTGTTTGAGTTATGCTTTCTGCCTTTGCTCCCACATCTGATTTACAATAGGAAGAATTGTAGAAAGTTAAACATTTATTGTTAGAATTTGCTCCCAGAAAATGATTGTGGTGCTGAGGCAGCAGCCATACAGAAAGAAGAGGGCCCAAGCCCGAAATTAGGGAGCACAAGCCATGGGTCTAAATGTGGTGCCTTGTGCACAGTAGAAAACCACTCACGGAGAAAGAACCAAGCGAGGTTGGAGGTAATGGGAAGCCATGTGAAATCAAGTTCAAACCAAGACATGGCCAAGACAAGACATTTTACTTCCTGAACTGTTGAAGGTCAGGGTAAATTTGATAGAGATTTAGGATTAGAGGAACAGAGTACACATTATGCAGAACAGAGCTGTCCAAACAAATTCATCTCCAAACAAAGTGAGAGAAAATCAGAAGAGAATACAGTACTATAAAATTTGTCAGAAATTAGGACCCACAAAAGAGAGAGAAATTCCAAGAGACAGACAAACTGGAAGGCTAGGTGGAGAGCTTGAGTCTTCAAGTTATGTTATGTATGCCTGGGCCAGCTGGGAGGTGTGTAGTGCTACAGAGTGCTCTACATGTAGTGAGTTATCAAGAGTGTTGGGCTCACAGAGAAATCCAATTGCTGGATTGCCTAATACACCTTTCCATCAACTACTGCCTATAAATTCCTACCCCAATATTGGCATCTCTCAATTCATATGGTGTCTACCAGTAGCATTATTATTGTTATGTACATAGTTTAGATTCCTGTGAATAGCTGGGATCACTTCTGTGGCTGACACATGAAATTGAAAAAATGGGATTTCGTTTATAAATGGTTTATTGTTGTAGTATCATAGCATAGTGAAGCCTCTGAAGAAATGGTTATCTGTCAAGAATTATTGTTTAGATTGGGTAGCCTCCACGTGAAGAATAGAAGCACCTGTTCATGAGAAGAAAAAAAAGTAGATCTTCTACAGGTGAAGCAGTGTTCTCTTTGAGCCTCCGGATCATCACTGAAACAATGAGGGTGAGGAACTACATTATCTCTGTGGTCCATTTTTGTTCTAAACATCTATTATTTTGGACCCTAAATGATCATTATCTCCACTTAGTATGGCCCCTCCCCTTCCCCACTTTGCTAAAAATCATTAAGATCTATGAGCCCACTTTAACACAGAGCCCTGCTGTGCTAAAAATCCTGTTCAAACCTGTTGGACAATGTATTTTCTTTCTCTAAGCCAAGGTATTAATTAAGTCTTTAGCATCACCTTTTATCTCTCTCCACACTCCCTACTCTGGTCAACCTCTGCTACCTACAAGAGTTTGCTTGGAAATTCTGCAAACTACCTCTTTTGGAGTCTCACCCTCTGGTCATGATTTTTGCATCCCAACTAAGGCAGGAAGAGGCCCCCAGAGTGCCAGTCTGCTAAAGGGCCAACAGCACAGACCTCACTCTTTCAGGTCACCCCTCACAACAGGTAGACTCATTTTAAAGCATGATATCTTAACTAGCAACACATTTCAAACCTTTAAGGAAGCCCGCACTTTATCCTGCCACATTCCCCATCATTTGCAGTAGCCTGTTACAGAATGGCTTCAGATGGGTTTGTTGTACCTAGGATCTGAGGCTTTGAGCTGGTGAAGAACAGGGATGCTTTCTCTGGAGATGTAACTATAGAGACAACTTTGGGTCTGCCTTATGTAGAGTTTCTAAAGTTGATGATGTGATTTTGCCATTGTGCCTTATTTGCCCTTTTAGTCTCTGTCTTAGCTTTGAACAATACCACTCTCTTCCTACTTGATGTCATGAAACCCAGCTGCACAGAGTACATTTTTTTGTTTCGTTTTTTGAGAGCGTTTCCCCTATGCAGCCCAAGTTGATCTAAAACTCTCAATCCTCTTGCCTCAGCCTCCTGAGTGCTGGGTTTACAGGCATGTGCCACCAGGCCTGACCAGAGCAAATTTTTAAAGCAAGGTTAAACAGCAGTTTATATCACTTGAACACTTGCAATCCAGGAAACAAACTGATGGGCGCTCACTGGTTGATGGTTTCCCTTGCTATCACTCACATCTGGTCTTTAGCTGTAACACATGCATACCCTCACACCCAGAAGTCAGCTTACATGTGCCAAAAAACATAAGATGCAAGTCAGTGTTCCTTGAGGGGCAGATCTGTGTCTTGCTGCCCCATCTGAAATAATTACTTAGCCTCGATTGTCCTTCATGGGTAAGAGTCCATGGATAAGAGATCTTGGATGATAAGGTCAACTCGGGCTCAAGTTTTAAGGAATCACAATTTCCTCTTGACCACTTCCTTCCTTAAACACACACACATACACACACACACACACACACACACACACACACTAATCATTCAGAAAAAATATAGTAAACATGATTGGCTATATAGTAGAAAGCATAGACAAAAATATGAGATATGGGAATCTTTTCTTCCTGAGCAATAACCTATCGAATCTGTATGTTTAAGGTGGAAAGGATGTCTGTGTCTTGAAGGAAAGGCCAAAAGGAGATAAGAAGAGGACAGATTGAGGCCAGAAAGAGATACGGATTCTGCTTTGTACTTGTTTTGCCAATTGTGTCATGTCTATACTGTTTTCAAATTAGTGCGGGTTAAAGCAATTGCATACTTAAAACGACTTAATCAGTCGCCTCCATTCATTAATCACGTTAGAAACAAAAGCCTCCAGCTCCCGGTTGGTATAATTTCAGCTTGGAGGAAAGATTCTTCTCATTAAGGTCTTAAACCGGGCTTGTTTCTTAGTTACCTAAAATTAGAATGGCTAGTCTTCCTTAAGATCATATTATTAATTTATTCATTATTTATTCCAAATAATTTATTAAGCTTGTACTATGTAAATTACTTTACATGAGATCTATGGAAGGAACAAAGACAGTAATGAGAATGTCAGCTCCAGTATCTGCTTGAATGTTCCTGCTCGCAGAAGCCTTCCCTGACCGCCTGGTCTACACAAAGCTCACCAGCCATATACAGTCTTATTTGTTTTGCTTTGTTTTCTGCACAGACTTGTCACTCAATGTATTTCTTTTGATTAGTCATATTTTAAACAATTTTTAGTCTTCCCCTAGGTAGGAGAATATTAATTCTTTAATACCAGGACCTTGCATCCTGTCGAACTCTTGAATCAGTCTGAATTTTTCAGAGAGATAAAAACCACAAGGATGTGAACATGTGTGATGTCCTATGTGCGTGGGGGCGTGTGATGTATATGTATTTGACTTATTTTAAGGAGTCAGTTCATGGCGTTGCAGGATCTGTCATACCAAAAACCCATTGACCAGCAGGCTGGTGACTCTCAGGCAAGGACCGATGCTATAATCTTGAGTCAGAGTTTCTGCTTTCTCAGGAAAAACTTGGTGTTACCTTTTTATTTATTTGAAGTAGTACATACAAACAGATATAAATATCTTGCATATTTATGGTACATGTATACATTGTATAATGTTTATATCAGAGTAAATATGTTTCCTCAGACATCTATCAATTTTATGATGAAACCATTCAAAATACTTCTAGCTTTTTGAAATACATTTGTTACCTATCGTCACCTTACTGTGCAATAGCACATCAGAGCTTCTTACTTCTATCTAATTATTAGTTAGTATACATTGGCCAATCAACTATGCTTCAAGTCTATTCATCTAATTGAATGTCTCATACCCATATTATTGAGGGAGAACCCCTCTACTTAAAATTAACTGAAGGTAGATGTTTACTGCATCCAAACATTTTCTCAGAGAAACTTAGATTCGTTTTTGACTGAATAACTCAGTGCTGTAGGTTAGCCAAACTAATACACAGCACTAACCATCACATGTCTCTAGCCAGAGACTGCCTGACACATAGTGGGTGGTCAATAATATTTGTTGGCAACCTGCTGATTAGGTCATTGTATAGGCCTGGTAAGGTACTCAGGGAGGTGAAATCCTGCCTTGCTTATGTTTACATTCCAAGTAGGAGGACAGTTCCACACATGGAAATAATTCAGTTACAGTGGAAATCAGAATACTGATACCATTAAAAAACAAAAAGGACTGAAAATTCAGAGAAGGCAAGATCCTTTGTGAGTACTAGGAGTGAGAAGAGACCCATTTGGGCTGGGCGTCCATGTGGGGTTATCTCAGTGTCCTTGTCATTCTGTGGTAGTACCTGTCGACTCAGTGAGGTGATTCCTCTTTGCCCTCTCAGAGACTGTAGCTGTCTTCAGTTTGGTTGTCTCTGCAGGTATGAATGCCAGAGAATGGTTTTCTTGGGAGAACTTTTGGTCCCTGCTTCAGTTTGGTTCTGCAGAGTGAGTGGCATGTCTGCCTCCTTTGAGTTACCCTCCTCTTGGTCCTGTGGGTCAGCTCTTCACTCATGTAAGCTATTTTGTACTTACTAACTTCAGTATGGCATTACCAGACCATGATAAATTTTGTTTTATTGATTATTTTGGCGATCTTTTGTCTTGAGAAAACATATTTTGTTTTTATTTTGTGTACTCATACAACTACCAAATATTATGGGGGTTTGGGTTTTTTTGTATGTTTTGAGTAGGTGTTGGTGGTGCTACTGGGGATACTGGGGCTTCAGCCAGGACCTTCACACTGGACTGTATCCCCAGCCCCTTTTTAAGTTTTTTTTGAAACAGAGTCTTGCTGAGTTGCTCAGGATGAGCTCCAACTGTGATCCTCCTTCCTCAGTCTCCCAGAGTGCTGGAATTAGAGGTCTGTGTCCAGCTTACACTTTGTATTTTTGATAAAAAATTTAGACCTTAAAGCAGTTTTCTTCCAGAATTCAAACATATTTTCATGGGCTCGCATTCATTAGTCACTTTAAAAAAGAATGCTGCATTAATTAGGGGAAACTTACAGTTCTTATGATAAAGTATAAATAAAATTTTAATTTTAATTATTTTCCCCTTGATTTAAATTGCCAGATCTGGAAATTATGAAGTCTCAGAATTCTCTTTTTAACATTTATGTCAGTTTACTAGTCAGTTTAGCAAAGATTTTTTCCTTTATAAACAAAACAAAGCAAAACCAAGTAACAAGCTCCTCTAGCTTCTTATTTCATTCATGTACCAGTTTGTGTAGTAAGTTGCCAAATGAATCTATCATAAGGAGGCACAGGATTCCCAAGTAAATGCCAGTAAAAAGAGATTTAGTAAGATTAATAATCACTTTAATTTATAGTACTCTCTTTTCCAAAGACACTTGGGAAGCTTTGCAAATATTTGAACCAAAATACAGTTTAAACCACAGAGATATAGATATGTAAAATTGCTTAAAAAAAAAAAACATAAAATATGAGCCTCATGTAGTGGTCCTTCATATTCAGAGGTGACACATTCATATTATATAGTTATCAGTTCAACAAGTTTTTACTGCATTTTATTTGTTCTCCCAAAAGCCTTATTTTTGATAGATGATGCCTAAGATATACAGGGAGCGTCCTTCCAATATCATGTGAGTGATGAAAGGCAAAACAAAACAATTTATCAAATCACACTGCATACATCCCTATAAATTTGGAGAGTGATGAATCTGTGAGCCCATAGAACTTGGCATGTCATGTATTCATCAAAGGTAAAGGCCCAAACATCTCAAACACTGCCACTGACAGGAAGGCTGGTCTTGCTTGGTGAAAAAAAGAAAAGAAAAGAAAAAGAATCACCCTCTGAAACTGTTCCTATGCTATAAGAATTCTCTTTGCTCCAGAAGATAAGCAATTGTCTGTAGCATTTACGTTCGAAGATGTACAGAGAATTCGATGTGATTGTTTCAAGGAGATGATGTCATTAAATTCTTATTTAATGAAGTAAAGTTACAAAACCACCGATATGTATTATATTTAGTATTTATAGCTGCTAGTGCAGATATAAGTAAAACACTTCTTTATGTGAGAAAAGAGCTAGATACACATTTTTCCCACCTTGCTTCATGGAGTGTAAACAGTGATTTCTTCCATCACAGATATTTTGCAAGTACACATAAGAAATATCAGTGACTTATTAGGATCCTGTCTCAAAATAAAAACTAAAAGGGAGGGAGAACTGGGAATGTAGCGCACACACACACACACACACACACACACACACACACAAATTGCCCTAACTTCATTCCTTGATGGCAAGTTGCCCATTTAATGCATAAAGGTAAGTTTTGTTCCATGTCACTTGATGAGTAGAGTAATAAATTATTGCAATGTGCTTTAGAACAAAAGGATCAGATAAGAATTATCTTCCTTACCTGTTCAAGGCCTGAAGATTTTTAAGGGTCCCTATTGTCACCAGGTCCTAAAATATTTGTTTCCTGGGAATATTAGGGTGATGGCTAATGGCTTTTTAGGGTCCGCTTTGTGTTCAAAATATCAAAAAGTAACTCTTTCCAGCCCCTGATTTGTCCTCTTACACCATGGTGTCCCCAGTAATAGCACATTTTCTACCGTAGGAGGGTTAACATAGTACATATGATCCCTGAAGGAATGTGTAATTCTGCCCAACTTCAGACTATTCCATTACTATGTGAATTCCTTTTTGCTTGATTCTTTCAAGAGTATAATTCCATTAGCATGATTCGATACATAGTGATAATTTTTCTGTTTTTCTTTTTTCTTCTATTAACCCAGTCATTCAAACATTTTACCATCTTTGAGAATAAATACCTGTATTTAATTAAGAAAAGTATCTTCCAAATCAGTTTGGTGAATTGCTCTGATAATGTGAAAACCTGATAACTTTGAATTTGGGGGAGAAGCTGATAGCAATATGGGAATGCAATATGTCCCTGTAGAGCTGTAAAGACCTTAGAAATAGACCCGGTTAACATGCTAGGAAAGTACATTTTCACTTGACTTTCCCAGATTAAAGAAAAAAGTAATGCTACCTTAACAGAACTTTTTTTTTTTTTAAAGTAGCCAACTGCATTGTTTGGTGCTGTGTGTAATTTTTAAACGCCCATCAAGGCTGTAGCAAACCAACTAATCATGATGTTAAATAATAGTGATACTCAATGTTATTGAAGGGGAAACTCCAAACAAACTAGCAATTGGATACTAGACTTTTTTTCTCTCAGTTTAATACTTTAGTACACACTAGACATTCTCCTTCGTTAAATCAGTTTTAAATTAGTGTCATCAGAATCTAACTATTCTGCAGAGCTCAGATGCATTCTCCTATGTTCTGTTTTGATCCTGCCATTTGAATTTCCTCAGGAAGACAGACTTAGTGGGTTTTACCCTTTCTAAAATGCGTGTGTGATTACACAAAAAAATAGACTCAACTGGCGATGTAAAATTTATTTGTTTAGCTTGTATACAGTTCATGATGCAAACCTAAAGCTATATTGTAAAAGAGAAAAATGGTCTGTATGTGAATGTGTGTTTAGGTGTGTATATTATGTTTATGCAAGTTTTTTCTTTTTCATAAAAAACTTACACCCTAAAACAAGATCTCCTTATGCGCCTCTCAGTTATGTATTGAATAATCATTTTTAAAAACTAGTGTGTATTATTTTTGCTTTCATCTCTAGAAAGAAGTAACAGAAAGCATTTGTTTACATTTATTTATTTATTTTACAGTGACATATAAAATGGAAGCATTTATTGTGCACAGTGGGATATCTTTAAGTTTATATGCACATTGTTTAATGACTAAATCTCATTGATTTACATGTACATTTCCTTCTGCAGTTGCCATTTTTGTGGTGAGAACACTTTATTCTCCTCCTGTTTTTCAAGAATGAGGAAAGGATTTTTGATGTCCAAATTGATAAAAATCATTACTAGTTTCTAGATTGATCGCAGTGTTTAAGGCACTGTCGTTCAAATACATTATCTCACTGAATCCTCACAATTACCTCCACAGTGGGGTTAGTTTCATTTCACAGATGAATTACAGAGGGGAGGATTGAGAGGCTGGGCACAACCTTTTCCAAGGCCACCAGACTTTCACAAAAGCCAAACCTGGTATTCATATCAGGTCCACTTCACCTCATGCCCCAGATTTCTCTCTTAAATGCACCCGCCTTCGGGTGTCCAGCCGAGTGTTATCAGTCTCGCTCCTGGCAGAGCTGCCTGCCCCACCCAGGTCACCTTCGTGTTCATTTGACCAAGGACGCTGTCCTCAGCCTCACACTGGCTGGCTCACCCTCAGGTTCCGAGCCCTTCTCCCTAACCCCTCCCATCTCCTGCTGTCCTCTCACAACACAGAACCCTGTTCGTTTCTTTCTCTCCAATTGTAATTCTGTATTTTTAAATGTATCTAGGTCATTCGGTTTATTTTTCTTAAATAGATTGCATACTCTGTAAGGACACTTTGGCTCACCTTTCTATCCATAATGACAGGGACAGTGAGTGGGATGCAAACATTTGTTAAATGTATGAACTGAGTTACTCATTCTAACTCTTTCTGTAGAATATAGCATTTAAAGGTCATATCAAGTGATTTCGTGGTTTTTATTTGTTATAGAAGAAATGCATCTTTATTACTGAAAAGTTGAAAAACTCAGAAAAGCACAAAGAAGAAAATGAAAATTGACTGTAGTTCCAATATACTGAAAAACAATTACAATTAATTTAACATTGTGGTGTATATGCTTCAGGTCTTTCTTCTTTCAGTATTTACAAAATCATTTTGGGACTGGGGGGTGTAGCTCAGTGGTAGAACAAGCGCATGATGATCACGTGATTAGTGTTCACAAAGCCCTTAATTCCATCCTCAGCCCCCCCAGTCATTTTTAATAGAGCACTAGCTCTGTTTTTTAGCTCTACTCTTAACAGAATATTTAGCTCAAAAATATAAATTTAAATGTTTTCACCACAAAGAAATGATAAATGACTGGCAGTGATCAGGCATTCTGGGAGGCCGAGACAGGAAGATCACAAATTGGAGCCTGACCTGGGCACCTTAGCCATTTGTCTCAAAAGGGAGGGGAGGCTGACTAAGGATGTGTCTCAGTACGAAGGCTCTGAATTCAATCCCTAGGACCGCGAATTTTTTCTTTCTTTTTTTTTTTTTTTTGTGGTGCTGGGGATTGAACTCAGGGCCTTGTACTTGCAAGACAAGCACTCTAATCACTAGGCTAAATCCCCAGCCCCAGGACCGCACATTTTTAAAAGAAGAGAAGTGATAAGTGTTTGAAGAGATAAATGTTCATCCTGATTTAAACATTATACCATGTATACATATATTGAAACATCAGATGGTATCCAATTAATATGCACAATTTTTTTGTTTTATGCTTCAGTTAAATTTAAAAATTTTCTTAAAGAAAATCCATTTCTAAAAAGAACGTACTAACTTTTCAACCATTGAAATTGCAACCTCTCTGTGTTATCACTAACTAGGTAATCATAAAATGTATTTCAAGAGAGTGTATTAAAATTCTTAAAGTCAGCCTAAAGATGAAGTGGTTTAAATTAAAATTATTGTCCAAACTCGGTTTTCTTAGTGTAGCTCATAATGCATGATGTTAAATATTGCCATGCTGTTTTCTTAGAATGCCTTCGTCCAGCCTTTCTGCCTTTTAAAATCCTACTCTTTTATTACATGTAAAACACCTCCTGCTCCTTGAGGCCTTCCCAGAGTATTTCAGGAGAACTTGACCTCTAATCTCCAAAACAAGAGGACACTTTATACCTTGTGTAGCCTTTATCTGCCCCTCTTAGCCATCCCACTCCTCCTTCCTGATGATGACTCCTACAGTTGGGCAGAATCATAACTTTTCATGTTAGTACTGCATAGCACCATTACACAGTAGGCACTAAAAAAATGCCTGCTGAATTGCCCGATAAATGCTAATGTGCATCCCACTGGTAGTCATGGACTAGCACCATTTCCATATATTACCCATAGGAAATAATTATATAAGTTGCTGGGTTCTAATTCACTGGCTAGCCATGGTCGGAGAGTTTCTTTTATGATACGCTAATGTCACTGGCAGAGACAAATTTTAATTCTCTGCATAACCAGGCCAAATTGCAGTTGGCTTAAGTTCCTTAGATCAAACTAATTATGCCATTGTTCTGTTGGTATTTCAACTCTATAGTCTCTCTCCGTATTTCTTACGCTTCAGTGCCCTTAGGACTGACAAGAATTTATGGGTAAAGCAAAGGTACAGCAAAGGTACCTCCTAGAGAATAAGGCTGAGCTCAGAGCCCTGTCCAGTTACAGATCTCACAGATCTTTGTCAGTGCACCTCTTACATTGCTGCACTCATCGGTCAAAAGCCAGTGAAATCTGGATAATAGTCTAGGGCAGGGCAAGGCATTAGCATATGTGAAGCCTGTGGGTCAGGCAGCTGACCCCTAAATTCTTATTCCTGTGCTGTGAAGACCTGATACAAATTCTAGTTTCCCTGTTGCATAATGAAAGACAAGTTTCTTACTTCTCCTCAGTCTTGACTTCTCTTCCTCTTTTGTAAGAGAGGATAATAATAAAATCTGCTTCATGGGGTGGTTGTAAAGATTAGATAATCTGTTTGGAGTCCTTAACACAGTGTCTGACATAAATAGGCCATATAAATCATAACTAGTATTATTAAAATTGACCCAGAAGCAGTAGCTCTGTGTGTGTAAATATGTACGGTGTGGCATGAAAATATAGTGAACTCTTGTTGGCTGGATGAATCAAATCTCAAATAGATGGGTCTGCTCTCAAGTCTTGCCTTGGATCCCCCAACATATACATGCGCATGTGCACATATATGCATAGTCATACCCCTTGCTGACCTCAGGCAGGGGCTGCGGGTATGATTTGAGGACAGCAGTGGGGTGCGTCCTGGCGGCTCTTCTCCATCCTGACCTGGGTGGATCTGGAAGCTCTCCAGCTGGCGTTAGTTTTGCCAGCCCTGCTGGTGGGAACCCTGAGCGGGGACAGTGTTGCTGACACGTGATGAGTGTTGGGCAATTTAGGAGGAAATGTTGGGTGGTGGCAGATAGACAAGAGAGATTCGTGAAGATGTCAGATTTAAGTAGACAGAAATGAAACTGTCCTCAGAGAAAGGATGAAGAGTAAAACTAATGCCTTCCCTTACTTTATCCTGACTACTAAACAGGACTATATGTTATTCGAAGTTTGGATACAGGTGACACAGGATAGGACAGGGGCGAGAGAGAGAGAGAGAGAGAGAGGGCTAGAATTTGAAGGATTTTGTGGGAACAACCTACCAAAATGGTTCCTTGGTATCTGCAACTTTCAGAGACTAGAAGTATTGGTTGAATATTTAATCCCACTTTTTAAAAAAATGGTGTTTAGATCAAGGAGGCCCTCCCCCAAAATAGAGGAGAAAGGTGAATCATGGTAGACCATATTTCAGAGGGGCTTTATAGTCTGATTCAGAAATGATTGTCGTTGAGTCAACCCCTGCAAACTTCCAGACTCCTAAGTGAGGACTCCATTTGTTTAGCCATTTATTTATACAGCTGCTTTTTTTTTTTTTGAACATTTAAGTGTCAAGCCCTGTGCTAAAAGCTGGGAAAACAGAGATAAATATAAGACATATCAGTAGGCATTAAGGAATAATTGAACAAAATGAATTTATATATGATTCTGCACTATTATAAATGAAATTCAGTGATAAGGTATGGTATCAGCCTCCTTATAACTATTTAAAAGTATTGGTGAAGATGAAATAGTTGTCATCTTTGGGCATGACCTTGGAAACTGTATCTGATTTCTTCCCCCTGTTGTTCTGGCTGTACCTCTGTGCTCCGGTTCCACGCCTCCACAAAGTTAGCAGCTCTGCTGAACCATGACCTTCTGCATGGGCCAGCTGATCATAGACTGAACCCTCTGAAAGTGTGAGCCAAAGTAAACTTCTTCTCCTTTAAGGGGCAAGGGTCAGGTATTTCATCCCAGCGAAAGGAAAGCTGACCAGTATACTAAATATCTTCCTAAGGAATTTGTGCTTTTTTGTTTGTTTGGTCCAAGGAGCCAGTAATGGTTTTGGCATGATTTGCATTTACATTTTGGTTGAATAGTGTTTTTGTCGATACCTGAAACTGATTATAGAGCAGTTTTCTTCAAAGTTCAGTTTTGGAGGCCACAAGTCCAAGATCAGGCAGACCCATCTGATTCGCATCTGGCGAGGTTGACATGGTGGGTGGCATCACAGTGGCAGAAGGATGTGCAGAAGAGGTCATATGGTGCAGTGAGAATCCAGAGAGAGTCAGGGGCTAGATCCTAATCACTCTTTTTATAATGACTGATTGTCATAAGAATTAAGTGGGGTAACAAGAGAAATGTGTTAACTCTTCTGAGGCTGGAGCTGATTGCCTTGCACTAGGCCCAACTTCTTAATTTCCACCACCTCAGCATTGCTGCACTGAGGACCAAGCTTCCGGCACATGAATCTTTGGGGCACACCCTCAAACCTATATCCAAAACGTAACAGTTGAAGGATAGAATTGCTTTGTGCTTTGGGAAAACTGTATAAACTCTCTCTGAGCCTTAGGTTGCTCATTTATAAAACAGAAACAGTAAGAAGAGAACTGACATCATTATGCAGGTTAAAACAATTCATGAAAAGAATTTAGCGCTGTGCCTAACCTAGTAACAATCTTATCAGTACTCCTTCATTCTTATTTTGACTATCTTTGTGGGAGTGAGATTGAATGCAAAGGTATCAACAATCCTGGAAAACTTTGTTGGTCTAATTGAAGAACATGGTAGGGCCTTACCTTGTGAGGTAGGCCAGGGGCGTAGATATTAGATATCTAAGAATGAAAATCGAAGTTGAGCACTGTAGTCTCAGCTACTCAAGAGGCTGAAGCAGGAGGATTGCTTGAGCCTAGGAATTTGAGACAAGTCTGGGCAACATACCAAGACCTTGGCACTAAATAAGTGAAAATTGACAGTCATGGAATCCATTGAATGTGGAGGAGAATCTTGCTCTTGGTTATCTTTCCTTCATAGAATGCTTTTCCTCTACAGAATTATGGGGTACATTTAAATTTATTTTTCTAAAGTATGTATTTCATATTGAAAGGCATATCCTTCCAGAACAGGTCAACATTCCCTGCATGTCTCTTGGTAGTGAACCATTGCAGCCCAGTGTCACAGAATAGGGGAGGTGACTATGAGTTCAACAAAATTGAAACGAATGCTAGAGACCACAGTCAGATTTGACAAATCAATAGAAATCCTGCAGGAACTGTGATTTCCAAGCTGCACCAGATCTGTTTCCCTTTACCCTCCACACAAATTTAAATATATTAAAAGGATTGTTGACATTATTAAACAGTTTAACAGAAATCAGCCTAAGCAACACAAACCATCTGGATATAGCTGAGATCAACTGCTCTGGTTCCACTATTATGGAACCACAATTCAAATCATCTCTGATTCTCAAAAAGAAAGACAATGAAAACTGGCTTACTTGCAAATCATTGGCAGTAAAGCATACCAGAGTTTTTGAGCTGATAGACACCAACTTTCAAGGGGACTAAATTGGCCTCTATGGAAGATTTGGCTGGCCCATTCCGAACGTTTGCAATGTTCTGTTTAATTTTATCAGCATTGGAATCTAGAAGACACTTAGGACCTTTGGCCCAATTCTTTGTGTCCCGAAAGGGCCGCTATCACACTCTTCAGTCTGGTGGGAATGTGAGCACATTGTGGTGACCTCCTATTCCTGTATTAACAGCAGTTCCCATCTAGGATTTTATCTTTCAGGCTTCTCTGAAATCTTGCAAGTTGCAGTTTATGATGACAGTGCTTTGCAATCATTAAAGTTGAAGAGCTACAAGACATTATGCATGTTCTTTCATATTTGGAGGCCTCTATTAAGTTTCTCTTAATTTTCTGAAAATTGTAAAGTTTTTTCAACCCTTCGTTGATGATAAGTTTTGTGAGCTTTCTCATCACCTTTTCCAGGTTAACCTCTATCCTTATAGCAAAACCAAGAACAAAAATGATGTTTCAGACTCCAAAGAATTGATCAATAATGTCCAGGTACCCACTGTCTGTTCCTGAGTTAGCCGCTCTGCTCAGCCAAGATGATGCCTTTCAGAGTGGTGGCAGATGGCACTCAGATGGCTCCCAGTTGTCCTTGCCTCCTGATAGTCCTGCCTCCTTTGTTCCCCTCCCCTTGAGAGTGTGCTGGACTCTGGTTTGTGTCTGATCAATAGAAGACAGATGAATGATGGGTTGGAACTTCAAGACTAAGTAGCAAAATGACTATGGCTTTCCTTTCGGTCACTTACTCTGAGGAAGTCAACTCCAGTGTGGTGCGTGCCCCTGCAAAAAGCCCTCTTGGCAAAAGATCAAGGTCTGCAGCAGCCCCACTGAGCCTTTGAATGAGACCACAAACTCAAGCAACACTTGAGTATAGTTTTATTCGTTGTGTTCCTGATCACAGAAATTGAAAGATAATAAATGTTCATGGATTTAACCTCTCAATTTAGGGATAATTTGTTATACAACAATGATAATTAATATGAAATACTAAAACTGCACACATACACACACACACACACACACAAACACACACATATGGTTCAGGCAGGAATTTTGTATATATATATAATACAGTATGTGAAATTCCTGCCTGAATCATGTTTAGTTAAGTGGTTGTGGGCAAGTTAATTTTTGTTAACTTCAATTTTCTAATCTGTAAAAAAGCTACAATAATAAAAATACCTTCCTCATATAGTAAATGGTTACTGAGGATTCATTATTGTGTACAAAGTGCTCATAGACTCCCTGGTTCACAATGAGTACTCAATGTGAGGTTTTAAATTGTGTTTATTATCTTTAGGTGTTATTATTTTCTCAGTATTGGCTTTTGCCTCAGTTTAATCCTTAGTCTTTTACTATTGGCTCTCCTTGAGTGGACTTTAATCTTTACACTTCAGGACTTTAATCCTCACCTGTATGCACTAGTAACCAGCAACCTCTTACATCTCTAATAAACTGAAAGTGTGTAGTTAACTGCTGCCCCTCTGGTGTCTCTACCAGGCTCTTCCACGCATAGTGTCTCAACTCTGAAACTCAGAGTTTGAGCTCTTACTTTTCCTTCTGCCCCTGCTATTACTTGTTATTCAGAAGTGGAATCTAAGAACCCTCTTCTGAATGAGTAACTCTGTGTTAATCTTTTAAGACAATCATCGCAAGCACACTGATCAACATACAAGGATAGTCATCATAATGTTTCATTAACACTTAAGAACCATCTTAAGTGTCTATCAATAGGAAATCTGCTAAGTTATTATCAGGAATGATAATAACAAACACTTAATGCTTGTTATGTGAATACTATGTACACACACGTATATGTATACGCACAGAAATAATATTGCTTAAATCACTACAACAACCCTATTTATACTCATTTAGTGATATACTGCACAGCCTGTTTTAAAGAATGCTATAGTTACAGATTTACTGGTATGGAAAGATAATCATAAAATATTATAAAATTAGAGGAGCAAATTATTGAAAAATACATATAATAGCACAATATTAAACATCAACATGAATGTATATAACATCGTTTTTGTAGTGCAATCACTTTGCATGGCTTTGTAATGCACAAATTTTCAGTTACAGTTTAATTAAATCATACCAGTTCCTTAATAACACAGTTCAAATATCAGTCACGTAGTGTATTACTGTGAAAAATACAACATAAACATTGTTGCTAGATCTTCAGTCTGAAAATCACTATGTCGGTAATAGCTGTATATCGTGGACTAATCTCTTGTTCCCAGGTCTCTCTGTGATCAGTCATTGCACATTTGTGATTTGGTTTGTGCTTCTGTGTAGTTCTGTTTCCTCTTTGTCTCTCAGTGATAATGTTGTATGACAAACCAGGTATTTGAAAGAGAGAATTGACCAGGAAAGATGAAGTGGTACACAGAAATGAAAAGTGGTAGTGCTAAAAATGGGATTCAAATCTAACATAAATAGTTATAGGAGAAGCATCTGAGCATGGGAATGTTGACCCTGCTGTCATTGGAAAGACTGGACGTGTGGCCAGAGGTGAACTTTCTAACCTGAATGAGCAAAGAGCTTGTGGTGAAAGGAGAAAGATCTCCCAGGGACACGATGACAGGTCACTTCACAGTAAAGAAACTCTGAGATATTTCATGTTGAAAGTAGAAAGGATAAAATGCTGGAAGCGGGTCCAAACCTAGACAGAAGTGTAGCAATTTACCAAAGTATAGAAAAGATACTTGCTCTATGTTAAATTATAAGAAAAGAAGAAAGCAAATACTGTGCTAAGTACTGTTGATGAGTTTTTATTGAAAAAATAATTTCTCATTATTTGTAATGTTTGAAACTACAGTGTACTAGACAAATACTGACTATACTATTTTTTCATTTCTGTATACACTTACAGCCAACAGGAAGAGAGATTTTAATGCTTTGAAAATAACCTTTAAAAGGTCATAGAGCAATTGTAATTTTCCCATTGTTGAATAAGGTCATGCTAGTATCTGAATGTTTGTGTCCCCCCAAATTTATAAGTCTAAATCCTAACCCTCAAGGTGTTGTTATTAGGAGGAAGGGCCTTTCAGGAGTCTAGGTCATGGCATGGAGCCCTCATGAATAGAATTAGTACTCACAAAAAGAGACTCCTTGCCTTTTCTACCATGTGTGGATACAGCTAGAAGACACCACATATGAGCCAGAAAGTGAGTCTTCAGCAGACTCTTTGATATGCAGATATCTCCAGAGATAGGAGAATTGTGAAAAATAATTTTCTGCTGTTTATAGACCACCTAATTTATTGTATTTTGTTATAGCAGCCCAAACAGACTAAGACTGATGACTTTGCAATTTTACTTGCACAGTCCTCTCTTTTCTCCCCTCTCCTTCCCCCCCTCCTCCCCTCCCCTCCGATCCTCTCTTCTCTCCTTTCTTGTCCTCCTCTCTTTGTGTTGCGTGGGATCGAACCCCGGGCTTCACACATACTAGGCAAGCGCTGCCTCTGAACTCCATTCCCAGTCCACATACAGTCACACTATGACGTAAAGCAAAAACTATCTGTATGTTAGTAGAAAAGCCTTCACAATGTACGTTGAATGTTAATAATATCTATTTTGAAGTGGTTGGATTACAGGTTATCTGTTTGGCTTATCTTGATTCTATAACGTTTCTACAGTGGATACAGATTTTTAAAACCAAATCTAGATTTTTAAGCCTTTCTTTCTTTAACATCTTTAACATACATTTTGGAGACCCACTCATGCCTGAGTGCTGGATATTTAAAATAAAGAAACTTGACCCCTTCCAAAAAAGAGGTCAGGTGCAAATATCTGCCGCATTACTTGGAAGTTTTACCCTGGGTACTAGGTATAATAGAGCTATGAGACAATGTCAGCAGAACTCCCAAGGGAAACTAACTCCTCTTTGGTTAGTTGGAGAGGGCTTCTGCTTATTACCCTCCAGGATTAAAGTTTTCCCCTCAAGGGAAAACAGATATTCATTGGCCATAGCATTTTATACTAGAAATTACTAAAACCAGGAGTCCTCTTTTTAGAGAACCAATTTCAGTTAACAGACCTCACAAAATGAAAAAGGCGAATCTGTTAAGGTTATGGAAAGGTACTCTGAACATTTTGCCAAAAATTATTCAGATCCCTGTTTTAGCTGTTTCTTTCTGCCACTAATACTTGCTTTTCACTAGCATTTTTATAAAAGCCAACCCTCTGTAAGCAGAATTCTTCCGAGCCATGGGCACCAAGGCACAGAGGCAGTTTACCATTTTATGGTCCTGGGAGTTTAACTGACAGATAGATCCTAGGCACCAGTCTGTGTTCTCACTGTACATTTTGCTTGTAGTTTTGAGAAATTTTCAATTAAAGATTAATATGTTTATGGTTTAAAACCCAGTGATTTCCCAAGTCCTGTGGCAGTTGTGACATTACTTTATTACAGAGCCAACAGCATCAAGTAGAGATACTTTTTAACATCAATAATGGAACTCAGAAACAAAAACAAGCATGCTATAAAATGTTTACACAACTGAGCTTTCTCCTGTAGGTCTCTGTAGCGAATTCTCATGTTTAAAAATGGTTTTCTTTTTGATAGCGGGACTCGTTTAGACCACTTCTTTCTATGTAAAATACTGGGGATCCTCTGGTGAATGAGACACTTCCCTGGTATCTTGGCAAGGAAGACCTTTCCCTCCTACACCTCGCAGGTCAGTGTTCACTCCGCAGGCACCTTTGCCAGGAGGCAGCACAGCACAACAGCTTCTCCCAATGTGTGGTGCTCCTTCCGTGGTCTGCAGGTGATTTGGGATGATGTGCGAGAAATGTTAGCTCCTTTGCAATTTGCTGTAAAGTTTCAGTAAGTCCAAGGACCACATCTACATTTCTATAGCACTGGCTAGTCTTCCTTCTAAGAGAGTAGGCCTTGAACTTGAAGCTTGCAGCAGACTAGAATATCTAGCTAAATTTTAGTACCAGTGTTTCGTTTTTCCATCTTTTTTATGATAGTGATTTATCTAACAGCAATGAGACAATTTTTAAAAGACACTAAGAAAATAATGTGATTGGGTGTTTCATGAATGTGGCTAAAAATTTTTTTGCCAATGGTCTATGAATGGCTGAAGTTTGGAAAGTAATTAACTTGCCTGAATCTTTTGAGTAAATATTTGCTGTTTTAGTTTCTAACCATGTCAGTGCCATAAATCAGTCACTGTCACTTTTCTGCAAAAAAAAAAAAAAAAAAATAATAATAATAATAATAATAATAATGCAGCTAAGTGGGTGGTATGGAGATTTTTGAAATTTTCTGAGACTCAGATGACTTCATTTTCTTTTCCTTCACATGCCTAATTTTTGTACTATTTTTGTCATCAACAAAAGTGAGTAAAACATCAGATATTAACTAGACTAAAATGCAATTTGAAAGTTTCTAGAGGTACCTCTTGGAATCCAGAGGTGGAGAAAATACATAGATGGAATGTAAGATTTGAAAACCCTTTAGCTACCATATTCTGTCTAGTATCAAGTGGCTCATTTTGTTTCTAGAGAATTAATGTTGTTTCCAAAAATTAGCTCTCATATGGCTCATTCAGGTAACTAGTGTTGAATATGGAAATTAGATTTTTGTTCATACAAGTTTATTACATTATAGTTTATGAATCACAGTGGCTATGTGCCAGACTCCTTTTCAAGCTAAGCAGCCTCATTGCTGTGTTATTCCAGCTGAGTCTTTTATTTGAAGTGTATCTTCATCTTGGCTCATTTAGCCACAAACAGAAGTTGCCCAATGGGAGTTAACATCTTTTGTTTATTTACTTTATAGGATTATCACCTCTGGGCTCACTGCAAATGTAAAACATACCAGAAAAAAGAAAAAAATCCAGTATTAGAAAGTCGACTCCCTTAACCATGATATGTACCTATCTTTCCTTGGATAATATGGTGCAGAAAAAACACACATCAGATTTCGAGTCAGGAGACCTGGCCCCTGCGCAACGCTAGGAAATTTATTTTACTTGTCTGATTTTGTATCGTTGCTTGTGAAGTACAGAATGAGCTAGATAAGTCTCCCAAATCTCTTCCAGTTTGAGGACCTTGTCTACTTGTGCAACTTTGCAGAAGTCATATATGTTGTTCAGCAGAATCATTGAAGAACAGAATTTTGTTTGGGAAACAGGAAAATTAAAATGTTTCCTCATATATAAAAATGATACAAAAATTGTACAAAAAAGCACCTAAAATTAATTCACTATATAGATATTTTGCTAACAGCATCTGTAATGTTTAAGTTCTAGAGAATGATCGCTGCTTTTTCTTTACCTCATAATAGAAATTTAAATAATATTTTGAGTGGTGTATCTCATTTAGAAACATCTGACCACTGAATAGGAAATTAATCATAGAACATTCCTCATGTATTTTTCAGGAGGTTTACTGAGATATTTACTTATCATGATACTCATCCATTTTTAGTGTATGATTAAATGCATTTTATTATTTGTTGGTTTGCTTGCTTACGGGGGAGAGGGGTGAGATAGGATCTCACTATGTAATTCAGGCTGACTTTGAATTCACTATGTAGTCCAGGTTGCCCTTGAACTCTCAGGTATCCTCCTGCCTCAGCCTCCTGGGTGTTGGGATTACAGGCTTGCACCACCACACCTGGCTTTAATTAGATGCATTTTAATTGATAGAGTTGTGCAACCATCATCACAATCCAATTTAGAACATTTTCATCATCCTCCAGATTTTCCTTATGCCTGTTTGAATTTAATCCCTTCCTTCCTCATACCTAAAGGAAGCATTGATCTGCCTTCTGCCTGTATTTTCATCTTTTCTGGAAGTTTTATATAAATAAAATTATGTATCTGATTTTTTCTCCTAGCAAAATGCTTTTGAAGATTATCAAAATTGTTGACTTGATATTATCAAGCTATGTATGTGTGACTTGTTCATTTTTCATTTTTATTGCTGAATAATGTTGCATGGTATAGACAGACTACATTGTGCATTCATTCACCTGGTGATAGGCACTTGAATTGTTTCCAGCTCTTTGCTATTATGGTTAATGCCCCTATGCACATTCACATACAGATCTTTGTGTGGACATATGTTTTCGTTTATCTGGGGTAGAATTATCTTGGACTGGAATTAGTGAGCCATATACACTATTACAGTATTTCATGTATGTTGAACATTATAAGAAACTGCTAAAATCTTTTAATATAATTGTACTGTTTTATATTTCTACCTGCAGTTTGTGAGAGGTCCAGTTCCTCCTCATCCTTGGCAGCACTTGAAACAGTCATTCTTTTCTTATTTTAACCATTATAGTGAGTGTGCAGTAGACTCTCATTTTAGTTTTTAATTTGTCTTTCTTTAAAGACTACTTATATTGAACATCCTCTTACAGATTTATTAACCATTTGTATATTGTCTTTAGTGAAATGTTTATTCACATGTTTCATTCATTGCTTATTGTTTATCTATTATTATAGGGTTGTGAGGCTTCTTCGGATATTAACTCTCAATTTTAGGAGACTTCCCTGCCTTTAGCACCTATGTATTTAAATACAAAGAGACTACTTGTTTCTTTCACATTCAAACTTTGAAAAAATCCTGTGAAAATAAAATGTCTATTTTAATTCTCAGAAAGAAGCAAAATGGATTTTTAAATGTTCATTAATAATCATTAAATCAGTATTTTGAAACCCTACCTGTAAGCTCTCAAAATGGTATCACAGTCCTTTACAAATCTAACATGGTCTTTGCTTTTTAGTCTGTGCCCTATAGTTATGGACAAAAACAAAGTAAAACAAAACAAAATAAAAACACTTTCTACAGATGCATAAGTGTCTGTCAGAATCCAGCTGAGGAGCGAAGTGTCTGAGGAGCTAGGAGAGAGCCCCGGGAGGCCTTTCATATCCCTTTACATTCTACTCCGAGTGCAGACATCTGCCTTACGAGGAGTGGTCTGTGGGGAGAATTAATAAATTGCTGACTTGGACATCACTTTTTTCCAGGTCTCAATTTAAGATATTTAAGATGTACATGCATGCAGGTGCACACACATGTTAAAAATTAGTAGATATATTTATTTACTCTGGTTACCTGTCAATTTTTCCTAATTGATTTGGCCCCTGAAACAAGTTAGCATCATTTAGAAGAGTGTTGGAATAACGTGGGAAAAAACACTGTGAAATAAAATTCTTTGTTATCCTGAAATTGTAGCAGACACCTTGCTTAAGTATAAAGCTCATCATCTCTCCCTCTTCCTGACTTCTAAAGCCAAAATTCCCTAACAGTTTCTATTTATTCTTACTTCCATAAATAAAACTAAACTCAAAAACTTTTATCAACCAGTATTACTGCAAGTGACTTTTTGGAGTAATCTCCAAAAATCATAATTAAGATAAATTCAAAATTGATTCATTTAAATTTTGTAGAAAATATACATATATATGTATGTATGTATATATTTGTATGACATGTTCTACTCCAAAAGTCCCTAAAGTGAAATTAAAATAAAAATATGTAGCCTTATTGATGTAACTAAGAAAGAGAATTAACACATCAAAATGACTAGATCACCTTCCATCTGTCATATGAAAACGTCAGCCATGCCCACTGACACACACGGAGGCGTCCTTCACATATGAAAGGAAGCTAGTGATCGTGAGACATGAGGGAAACTTTCCATCATGAAAGGAAGGAGACACAACAAAGAAACAGGAAAAAAAGGCTTAGAGAAAATACACAATTTAGGATACAGAAGAAAAAAGTCCCAATGAATTATATTTGCTAGTTGTAGAAATATGAGTAAAAATGGCATTCAAAAACAAGAACAGAATGTCATTTTTATGCAATGTAATCAGAGGACACAAAAGCACCATTGGAAATTAGAAATCTAAAAATAGAATAAAATAATCTCTAAAATGGGTAAAGCCAAGAAATTCTCTCCTTAAATGAAGCAAAAGAGGGAATGATGGGAGTTAGGTGTGGTGGTGCCCACCTGTAATCCCAGCACTCTGGGAGGCACAGGCAGGATGTTCCCAAATCCCAGCCAGCTGGAGCAATTTAGCGACGTGGTGAGACTCTGTCTCAAAATAAAAAATGAAAAAAGACTGGAGACATGGCTCAGTGTGATGACCCTGCATTCAGTCCCCAGTGCTGAAGGAAAAAAAAAAAAAAACACAAAGGAAAGAAGGAAAGAAAGAAGGAAAAAGAAGGAAGGAAAGGAAGGGAGGGAGGGAGGGCGGGATGGAAAAAAGAAAGAATGATTGAAAAGGAGAGGTGCTCTATTAAAACTATAGGACCATATGTCTGACTGTGTTGAGAATTTGGAAAAGACTGAGAGACACTGATGAGAATTTAGTAATGAGTACTTAGGAAACAAGGCAAACACAAAAACAATAATTAAACAGTATGTACATGATTATAATGGCATACATAAAAATTGGTATCACAAAATAAGTGGGAGGTACAAATAAGACAGAAGAACATGAGCAAAAAACACTTCAAGAATTATGATGTTTCAACTATATCAGAAGTTATCTCTACTAGATTTTTAGAATTGGAAATCCTTAGTCATTTGTGTATAAATACAGTGCCATGCCTCCCGTGGTTGGTGTTCCAATACTGATGATGATGGATTCCCTGAAGGAATCTTATTCTCCCTCTATGCAGTAACTTAAAATCACCAAAGTTAGGTGTCAATCTTTGCAAAAACTCTCTAACTTTTGGCAAGATCAAAATGTTTCCTTTTTCTGTGCTGTGTGCTGGTGAGAAAGGAAAGGATATTCTTATCTTTGGTTATGCTAATATTTTATATAATATTAAAATATGGTTCTGCCCCTTTGTCAAAGATAAGGTTAGTGAGAGTGTTTGGACTTGTTTCTTCACTTTCTACTCTGTTCCATTGGTCCTGGGGTCTGTTTTTGTGCCAATACCATTCTGTTTTTATTACAGTAGCTTTGTAATATAGTTTTAGGTCAGAGATTGTGATGGCCCCTGCTTTGCTTTTGTTGCCCAGAATTGTTTTTGCTATTCTAGGTTTCTTCTGGTTCCAAATGAATTTTAGGATTATTTTCTCTAATTCTGTGAGGTATGCTGTTGGTATTCTAATTGGGATTGCATTAAATCTGTATAACAATTTTGGGAGTATGACCATTTTCACTATATTGGTTCTTCCTACCCAAGAACAAGGGATATTCTTCCATTTTCTAGTATCTTCTTCAATTTCCTTTTTCAAAGTACTGTAGTCACTCTCACTGGAAGAAAGATAGCCTCTTCAGTAAATGGTGCTGGAAAAACTGGCTCTCCATATGCCAAAGATTAAAACTAGACCCGTATCTTTCCCCATGCACTAAGTTAAAATCAAAGTGGATCACAGATCTAAATATTAAAACAGAAACACTAAATCTGCTGGAAGACAGAGTAGGTAGAACTCTTGAAGACATAGGTGTAGGCAAAGACTTTATGTACAAAACCTCAGTTGCCCAGGAAATATCACAAAGAATCAACGACTGGGATCTAATCTTATTAAAAAGACTTTTCACAGCAAAAGAAACCATCAACAGAGTGAAGAGACAACCCACAGAGTGGGGAAAAATTTTTGCCAGTTGTTCCTCCGACAAAGGACTGCTATCTCGAATATATAAAGAACTCAAAAAAATCAGACTCCCAAAATTTAGAGATTCAATCCAAAAATAGGCAGCTGAAATGAATAGACACTTCTCAGATGAAGAAGTAGAAACAGCAAATAAACATGAAAAAATGTTCAACTTCACTGGTCATTCAAGAGATGCAAATTAAAACAACCCTGAGAGTCCATCTCACTCCACAAAGAAAGGCTATTATCAATAAATCAGCGAATAACAAATGCTGGAGGGGCTGTGGAGAAAAAAGAACCCTTCTTCACTGCTGATGGGAGTGTAGACTGGTGCAACCACCATGGAAATCAGGGTGAAGATTCCTTAAAAAACTAGGACTAGAGATTCCATTTGATTCAGCTATTCCCCTTCTTGGTATCATCCCAAAAGAATTAAAAACAGCATACTGCAGCGATATATGCACACCCATGTTTATAGCAGCACAGTTTGTAGTAGCTAGATCTTGGAAATAGCTCAAATGCCTATCAACCAATGAATGGATAAAGAAAATGTGGGTTTTTTAATACAATGCAGTACTACTCTGCCATAAAGAACAATAAGCTTGAGATATTTCTAGGTAAATGGATGCATCTTGAGACCATACTCTTAAGTGAAATAAATCGGACACACATGTTTAAATACCGCATTGTTTCTCTGGTGTGAGAAACTGAAAGTGTAAATAAAGACTAAAATGTATTATATTGGGAAAGGGAAGAAATTGTTCAAATGGGAAGGGGAACGGGAAGGGGTGGGGAAAAGGAACAAAGGGACAAAAGAAATAAGAAATAGAAGGAAAAAATGGAAACAAAGCTTTTGTAAATAAGGAGGGAGGAGGGGATGAAGGGAGTGGAGGGGAATGAGAAAAAAAGAAGCAGTGGGATATATCATGTACAGGTACAAATTCCCTGTGATGAATGTTATCACTATGTATATCTAAAATGTACCATTAAAATAAAATTTAAAAAAATAAAATATGGTTCTGAATGATCACATAATAAAGCAGGTGTAGCAAATGGTCTTCATGCTTCTCATTAGCTTCCTGCCTTAGCAACCCAGAGTACCTTTGGGTGGCCTTACCTATGGTTCTGATAAGCTGTATTTGACTATTTTAGTGCTGGCCTGTGGCACTGGGAATTTTGTTTTCATTGACTTGAGTTGATAAAATGCCATTTGATGACCAGACTATGCTTTTGTACATCATTGACATTGATCTCTGTATTGTCATTACCAAGAATTTCTGGGCTAGTCTTTTTATAATTTAGTTTCCACAAATGATGGATTCTAATTTTGATTAAATATTTCTAAATCAAATGATTTAATCAAATGTTAAGGAATGATGAGTTAATGGAATTGGTATCTTTTCCATGGAATCCAATCAAATCCCATCTGTAAAATAAATTAGCAACTGATCGTCTCAGAAATTACAAATTCAGTTGCATGGTTTTCTATTATAATTAAGGATTTAAAATAACCTTCAATTATGAATCGATTTCTCTCCTTTAGAATTGTCTAGCCCATTTAAACATTTTAACTGGCTATTTCCTAAGATCCGGAGCTTTTCTGAGCCACTTCTGTTTCTCTCGAAGTGTGTTCACTCTGAGAATACAAAGCCAGAAGCATTATCATTTCTTTCAAAGTATCAGAGGATTCTGGTGCCTCATCCCTGACCAGCAAATCATAAATGGCAGCCCTAAAATAAAATCTGAATTAGGCAAACAAAGAAAGTATTCAAGTAAATGAAAAAAGATCTCAAAAACTTGTACTGTATTGAACACTGTTAGAAAAGAAGCCAGAAGCCATGATCAGATCTGTTGTTTCAGATGATCCCAGTTAATAGTGTTGAAATAATAACAATAATAGTACTGCTACTGTTGTCAGTGATGTGATGATGCTAATCGTCCTAGAGTGCCTATCATGTGCAAGTCATTGCCTTCAGTTTTTTACATTTATTAACTTATGTAATTCTCACATAAGGAAAGTACAGTAGTGTGTCCACTTTACAGATAGGAAAACAAAGGCAAAAATAAGCAAATTAGTCAGTCTTCAAGCTAGTATTTGATGGAGCTTGGGATCTGAGCTACACAGTGTGGCGCCAGTGTCCTGGTTCACTGTGATGAGATTAATCAGAAGACTTCTGGTCTATTATAATGTACAGGAAAAGAATGAGGGTTTAAACTATGCCCTAATACCCAGGGTCAAGTTCATAAAGAAATATACTCCAGTTGTGTGGTCAGTCATTGTCTCATTGCTTGAGAATCAACTAAGTTTTAAATGATATTTTTGAAAATATATACCTTAACATTATTTCCATGACATCAACCTAAGCATCATCGCTCCTAGCATAAAAGAGAGAGGGAGGGGGCTGGGGATTTAGTTCAGTGTTTAGAGTACTTGCCTTGCAAGCACAAGACCCTGAGTTGGATCCCCAGCAAAAAAAAAAAAAAAAAAAAAAGGGAGACGGGGGGTGGGGAGAGGACAGAGGAGGGGAGGCGAGGTCTCTAATATACATCTCTGTGTGAATTCTACAGGGATGTGGACTCTTTTGGATTTTGGATACTTCTTATTTTAAAAAGTATTTGCAAATCACTCATTTGATCAAGGCATTAGTATAAATCTGCAAATGGAATTGAGTTTACACATTCCAATGACAAAGCTTTATTTGGATCACAAAATTGCATAGATGAACTGATGGCTTAAAATGTAGGCGTATGGCTTAAAGATTTATGCTCTGGGGTGTGAAGATATATTTAGTCATGTTCATATTGGTTTTGCTCTGATTGCATGCCTATAATGGAGAAATTTGTGACCATTCGGATTTGCTTGCTTTTACATTGCCCTTATATTTAATGCTCTGATCAGAAGTATTTAAACACCAAATATCTTTGCTACCAGGAAATTAAGTCAAGTGTGAAGTCAGTTGCCATCCTGATGGAGCCAAAACCTTTCCAGAGTAAAGGCCTTATTTACTATTACAGACCTTTTTAGAAGCTCTGCAAGTCATCAAAGAGCAGAGTCAAATCATTGATAGCCTAGAAACTGTCTTTTTTATGCAGGGATTTTTCATATGTTTATTGTGAGACAGAGGTTGTGTGAACACCAGATGCTGATCACATACCACTAGTGGATTTGCAAGATTATAGGATTGGGAAAAAAATGAAGGTTAAGCACAGGGTACAATAGAGATTACTTAGGGTAATGAATTGCATAATTTTTCTAGACAGAGTTGGATTAGTGTTCATCCTGAAAAAAGATTATAGTAGGTCTGATTCTCGCAGTGAACAAACATTAAGCAGATCGTTTATGTTCAACATACGAACTGAGAGTCCTAAAGAATATGTGATTCATCACGTATAAGGGGGGAAATTAACCTGTCTCTGTCTGTACTAGTGAAATGCTCTAGGACTTTGAAAGGGAATAGAGACCGTGCTCAGGGTCACAGGTTCTTCCTCTGAGTATGATGCTGAAGAGACAATCAAGAACTTCAGCTGTCACTATGCAACAGCAGCCCCTTGCTTGAAGAGCATCGCTTGCTCTCATGGCTATCATAGAAATCAACTTTTCCTGCTTTGTTACCCTCTCCCCTGGACCCTGCTGAAAGTAATGGGGGTATTCCTGTGTAACACAGTGTGTCCACAGTTTCTACAGTCACAGCATCTGGCCCCTAGTGTCCCCTCTTTATTCTTAGAGTGTGCGTTTGGTGGGTTTTGCATGTCCTTGTTGCAAATTTTAGGGTGATTCTCTATTCATCTGCCTCGAAAATGTTGGGCTTGTCTCTAGAAGTCTCTAGAATCAGCCTCTGATTCGTTCTTAGAGTGTATGTTTTTGCCATCAGCACTTTTCTGAGGACAAAACCTCTGTCCATGGATTGCATTTTAAAGCTAAAGTAGTATTTCTTCATAATATAAATCAACAGTGTACTGAAAAGGGCAAATCACTCCTGTAAGAATCTTTTCCAACATGTTACAACCTCAACCAGACATCAGACAACCTAAGTGGAAAGTCATTTTATGAAATAAACCACTCCATCAAAATCAGCATGACCATGTCCTGTGTAAATTGGAAGATACTGACATCCAAAGCCCCTTAATCTCATCACCCAGAAATCATGACCACTAACGTCTTGAGGTAAAGTACACAAGACCTTTCTCCTTGCATTCCTAGTCCCGTATTTTTGAAGAAAAGTAGTATTATGTTGTTGTGCCTGTGGTTACTTAACTGCTTTATTTGTTTACAACTATATTGTAAACAATTTTCACAGGAAAGTAAATGCTAATGGACTCTGCGAGGTGTCCGTAATGCAGCTCCCTGGGGTTTCTCTACCCGCCAGTAGAGACTCAGGCTGGACAGTCTTCACAACCTTCACGTCCTGTCAGTGCTTCTTCCCACCCCTTCACTCTGTGGTGTTCACAGACATTGTCCGCTCAGCCCGCCAGTTTCTTCGTAGTCAGGGAGGGGCTCCAGTTCCTCATCTTCATGAGCTGTATTCATCCAGAGAAGTTTCGTGATTTGCTTTTATATGCCTCTTTCACTAGGTGTAAGGGCGAGCAGTTTCAAGAACAGGATTTTGTACCCTGTGGACAAATAGAAGAGAATGTGTTATATTCCACCCACCACCACTCCTTTAGCCCTTATAAATCCTGCCCACCAAAAGGTAGGGATACCCTCTCCAGGGTATATGGGATACCCCAGTCCACACATCTACTGAAGGGCCAGCTCTTCAGCCCCCAAAGAGTTCTCAGGCAGCAGCAGGAAGCATGTGACACAAGGTATCAAGCTGGTTGCCAAAGGTGGATTCATTACTAAGCTGAAGTCTTCGACCTTGATGTTCATGACAGCATTAAAGAGCAGGTTTTCTTTTGGGTCTCTGTGGACAGTAGTCTCCTGGTTGCGGTACTATACAGAGGACACCATCTGGTAGACATCTGGTATGCTGCCGTGACCTACTCAGTAATCGAAGGCGTCTCTTCCACTGGTACACTCCATGGTACAATAGTGTTACTTCAGTTTCCATCATTTCAAAGAATTTTACAGTGCTGGCTAATTATTTGATGTTGTGGAATAATCTCTACAGTCTATTCTTGGATGGTGTATTCACATCCAAGTCTTTCCAGGTTAGTATGTGCTGGGCCAGCTTCACCCCAATGAAAATACACTTCCCACTGATCCCAAGGGGCCAGTTTTTGGCAATCTGAGTCTCCTCTTCAGCGAGCATTGTAAAGAGCAGCATGTGCACCTATGGCTGGGTTTAGGAAAAAATGATATATCCTAGTCCACTTAAAATTAAGAAACTAAATCCTAATCATCTCAAAAGAAAATCACTTTCAAAGTCCACCAGAAAAACTTATCTGTATAATGGAATAAAAACATTATCCCAAACAAAAATGAAAGCAAATGCTAATGAACTATTTAGTAAAGGCAAAATGAGAATAAAAAGAAAAGAAAAGTAAAGAAAAATGAATTCAGAAAAAGAAAATGAAAAAGAAGAAATGAAAAGAAAAAGAATAAATGAAAAAATATCTAAAAGAATAAAGAAAAAGTGAAAAAAGTGAATAAACACACAAAAACTCCACAATTCAAGGAAGAAACTAACATTGGTCTAAAGTCGCTCAGTCATCCTGAGCTGAAAAGGTAAACCTCAGCTCAACCAGGGATAGTATTAGTCCTTGGAAAGCCATTAAAAATATCCCCATATGAAGTCAGACAGAAATAGGCCTACCAAGGACAGGCATCATCCAGAGTGTTGGGTTTTTTTTTTTTCTTTCTTTCTTTCTTTCTGTTTAGTTTCTAGATCATTTATTTAAAAAAAAAATTACTGAGGACTCCAGAGAGCTTTTTGTTTATGTGAGTCGTAGCTATTAATAGTTACCGTATTACAAACTAAAACGTATAAGATGTTTCAGAGACATTTTCATTTTTAGTTTAGAAAGCTATAATAATACCTCCTTTAAAGTAGATCTCTAATGTCTGCACATAAAATAGTCAATTCCCTTTTCTGTAAGCTCTGAGTGGTCTCAAAATGATGCCACTTAGCACCATTATTTGCTTTGATTCTGTGAATTCGGCTGTTGCAGATATCTCATATAGGTGGAATTTGTTTGTCTTTCTGTGACATTTCACTTAGCACAATGCTCTCAAGGTTTACCTATGTCACGTCATATTGCAGGATATTTTTTAAAGGCTCATTGTTTCCCCATGTATACATTTTGTTTATTAATCTGTCAATGCCTACTTAAATTGTTTTTGTATTTTGACTATTGTAAATAACCTTGAAATGAACATAGGAGTGCTGATATCTCTTGCAGATTCTGCTTTGGATAAATGTACAGAAGCAGGAATTTTGGGATCACATGGTAATTGAATATTTTTAAGTTTTTAAAGACCCTCCATGTTGTTTTTCCATAGTTGCTGCACCATTTTGCATTCCCACCAACAACATTTAAGATTCCACTTTTTCCACATACTCGCCAACACTTGTTTTGATACTAGCCTTCCTGACAACTGTGAGGTGAGATCTCACCATGATTTTAATTTGTATTTTCATGACAATTAGTGACTTTGAAGTTTTTCAAATACTTGCTGGCCATTTGTATGTCTTCTTTGGGGAAATAGCTTGTCAAGTTTATAGCCTAAATTAAATTTTTTACTATTGATTCATAGAAGTTTCTTATGTATTCTATGTAAAATATTAATGTATTATATTTTAAATATTAACCCCTTATCAGATATATTGCTTGCAAATATATCCTCTCAGGATGTAGCTTGTTTTTTCACTCTGTTGATATTTTTCCTTTGTCGTACAGAATCTTTTCAGTTTACTGTGGTCCCACTTGTTTATTTTTGTTTCTGCTGTTTGTGTTTTTGGTGTCATATCCATGAAACCATCACTACTACCAATGTCAAGGAACTTTCTCCTTATGTGATTTTCCAGGGCCTTTAGTTTTGAGGCTTATGTTTAAGCCTTTTTTTTTCTATTTTCAGTTGATTTTTACCCAGGTTATAAGATAAATGGGTGTTGGATTTTATCACACTTTTTTTCTCCATTGATATGATTAGATGATTTTTTTCTTTAGTCTCTTGCGATAATAAATTACATTAATTGACTTTTATGTTGAGCCAGCCTTGAATACCTGGAATAAAATTCCACTTGCTCTTGGTATATAATTCTTTTTATACATTATGAATTCAGTTGACTATTATTTTACTGAGGATTTTCATCTATGTTCATAAGAACTACCGACCTGTAATTTTCCCTGTTTTGTGATGCCTTTTGTCTTGGTATTAGACACTGCGTCTATTATCTGAAGGAGATTGTAGAGAAATGGTTCCATTTGTTTATTAACTGTTTAATATAATTCCCCATTGAGATCATGTGGGTCTGGTACATTCTGCTTTGGAAAACTATAGGTTATTAATTTAGTTTATTTACTAAATATATCCTTATTCAGATCTATTTTTCTCTGTGTAAGCACTATAAAGGCCTCCGGAAAGCCGGGCTTCTGGGAGATTTTTTCCTCCCTCTCAAGCTGTTCCTGGCTAGTCCTGAAGAATGAGTCAGTTACCTTTTAAATATTTGTACTAACTGATGGCTCCAGCAGCAGCTTCTGTTTCCAGTGAGCTGTGAGTCCCTTTACCCACCTGCCTCTTGTTTTCAGCGTGGCAGTTCATTCTATGACATCGATTCTCTGATGGCTCTAGCAGTTCCTTACTTTCAACTTGTTTAGTTTTTCTCTTGTGACGATAGAAGTGATGCCTGCCACCCTCCTTACATGTTAGCTCAGAAATTGGAAGTCTCAAATTGAGAGTACATGCGAGTGTTTTTTCTCTTAGTTTCCCTTAAATGCATGATTTATTATTGCTTAATAATTAATAACCAGTTAGAACAGTAAAACCAAACTCCGTAAATATGTCTAAATGTGCTTGTTCTTTCTGCAATAGTAGCCCTTTACTGAACATTTGTGATTTGCAAGGTCCCAAAGTAGGGCTTCTCAATTCAAAGAGTTGTGAGATAGATCTTGGGTGGCATTCCTCTCTTCTATCTCAGATAGCACCTCTTCAGTTCTGAGTTCTGCAAATACTGACATCATTGTAGCCTTTTATTTCTATATACTTTTATTTATACAAGTATTTTAAGTAAACGTGTCTGAAATTTCTATCTCACGTGGCACATGAAGACCAAGGTCTCATTTCCTGCTTATAAGATTCTGATGAGCTGTTTTTCTGTAGCCTATGTTGAATTCTCAGTCTACTATCTATGTTTGGCCTCTTGGATGTACAATCCTTGCCCAGTTCCAACCACTAGATAAAGTTTCTTAGCTAGTTACCACCTTGATTCTTCAGCTTTTCCCTGACAGAAGCTAATGTATGTAACATACTTTTACTGAGTGATTTGAGATGAAAAGGCCATGTGGCTCTCAGGCCAGCAAAGAACATGTCAGAGTTGAAGTTTGGTCATTTCGGCTCCTCTGAGTTGCATTACTCCCATCCCCATCCTCAGAGAGTGCCAGCGCAGCTTGAGTCCCCTGAACTTCCCCTCACTTCTTTCTTTTTCCCATTAATGCCCAACCTTCCAAATTCCCATTCACTTATGCAGAGAAATCTTGTTATCTCTTAGACCAGTACTTGCCCAAAGCACCTCATCCCAGAAATCAAACACGCCACCAAAGCTATGCTTCTAAACAAAGATAGTTCCTTTCCTGAGAAGTTCTGTTCATTGCATAGTATCTTTTTGCCTGCTCATCTGAAGAATCAGTTTGTGTATCAGAGCCCATAACAATTTCATTTAGCCAGTGATTCCAAGGGTAGAGAGGTCCTTCAAACCCACGCAACTCCATGAAAGATACAGGCAAGCAGGCAAGATTGACAACTGAAACACTTCAGAGCGCACCCACTTACATCCGTCTGTTTACAATACATAAGCAGCAGGAAAACCCAGTCTTGCCCTATGTACTAGCTATCTCAGTCCAAATGTCCTAATAGCACATTCATCTCTGGATTCATCCGTGGATTATGGCATCCCGTGTGACTTTGTGGGAATGTTTCCGATCTAAACCGTAACACCTACAAGTGTAGTGTAGCCTAAAGTATAGGTGGAGACTAAAGGTGAATCTCAAATATTATAAGAAACCAAGTATTTGGTGTTGGTCTACTCTTTTAAATATCAGTATCTTTCTTTTTAAGCAAAAGGACACACATGTATTAAACATCTTTTTCTATTTTATAGTCATTCTATGTTATTAGATTTTTCGTCAATATTTACTTATACTCTTCAATATTTTTTTCCAGATCTCCAAATTTATATTCTGCATAAATTTGGACTGTATTGGATATTTTGCATAGATTTTAAGATGTGCCCTTTAATGCATGTAGAAGAAATTCCAAGTGCTGATGCAGTGGTGTATGTATAGAACTTGATTTTAATCTTTGAGAATATTTATAAGCTCTAATTCGTATGATTTCTCTCATGTGTCCTCATACTCTCTTGAATACTAATGAGAAGATCTGAGGAAGTGCGTATTGTTTAACGGAGATTAAGAAAGGGTGTGGACTGTAAATTTTTTTAACTACTCATCATTATTTTAGGACCTATTTCTTTCAAGCTTTAGAATTTGATTACCCTCCGCACACACTAAACATCCTATGTCCTCACTGAGCAGTGGGCATTGAATATTTCATTTTTAAAATCACTGAGCATGAGGGAGACAAATAGCAGTATTTGCACAGTGCCACGTGTCAACAGGCCTTTCTGGATCATTATGGTGATGTCTTTCCTCCCTAAATAATTTCTACAAATATACTGATGAAGACAGATTTCTATTATCTATCTTGAATGGGTTGTAAGTTGAATCAGTACTATATTTTTTCCCAAAACAATGCACGGTTTTGACATGGCATTTAATGGTGTTAAGTCTCCTGCTGCCAAAATAAACACAGCTGTAAGAAATGATGATGTCCTCATCTTTGTAATGATAAAACGGCTTCCTCATGTACTTACCTCCCTGTGCACGTTAATATTCCTCTGGATTTCTGAGTCCTGTCTTTTTCCTCTGGGGAGTCCCATGAAGAAGACAGATGTAGACTAAAGGATGACATTAGTTGCATTACATTAGAATCTGAACCAAAAAAACCTTTCTAAATTTTTCTCACAGTACAACATTAAGCCCGACACATTAGCCAATGTAGACCAAGGAGAAAGTGTCAATACTTTGAAAAGAAATTTTATGAGCTAGACCGACTACAGATTTGAAAGAGGCATGGATAGCACATGGGCCGTGACAGTTTCTGATGTGTGGATGCCACTCTTCAATCATACTTGGAGTCTCTTCTTGTTTCATCTTTGTACATAAAATCAACTGTTGCAATGTTTTCTTGTTTCTTTTTGTTTGTTTTTTGTTTTTGTTTTTTCCACAAGAGCAAGTCTTCATCGTTAAAAACTGTATTCAGGAAAATAATAGGAAAAACTATGAAGAATAAGATCTTAATTTTATGCCATGTTTCTTGTTTTCTTATTTCTATGTATTTAAATAGCAGCATATATTTTACAGATTACCATTAAGATACATTGTTTTGTAAAAGATGAAGCAAAATTTGACTTCTGTCACAGTCTGATTGATTTTATTTTAATTTGTCCCTCCAGAAAAATCTGATATTTTCTTTTTTTAAGTTTAATTCTATGATCTTAAGTTGGGAGAAAATAAAAGCTTCCGTTAGAGTTAATCCAGCTACGTAAAAGTCCATGCTGAAATGATCATAATCTTTATCTTTGATTAGGTCTGAGCTAGTAATATCTCATGATTAATCAGAATAGTTTGCATGTAGTGTAAGTCATCTCACAGATGGACTGGAAAATCAAAATGCGTTTGAATATTTGTTTTAATCAATTCTAGGATAAAAATGGCTTTTTTTGTTTCTTTTGTTTTTTACTTTAAATCAGATTGAGTACACCAAATAAATGACCAGGGAAAAATTTTGAAACAGGATTTTTGGAATCCTAGATCAAAAAACAAGAAACTTATTTTGCAATTCATAGTGTTTTAAGAGATGCTTTATACAAAAAGTGTTATTTTTAGTAAAATTTAACAAGTTATCCTATTTGTTTATAGTTTCAACTAAAAGCATCATAAAAGAACATACCAAAATATTTAAATTATGGAAATAATTTGGGGGTTTTCATTGTTCTCAAGAGCACGAAATATTTTTCAAAATGTATTAATTGTCTCTTTTCTGATTATGCAATTCCAGTCTAATTGACATCTGATAACGAAGAGCTGTACTTTGGCAGCCACTATCAGACATGTAACACCCAGAGCACAGCAAGAGCTCTCAGATTCACACAGGCGCTGTGTTTGCTGTGTGTGTCTGTCAGTTCTGGCCAGGAGCTACTTTGGTTTTTAAATTGTTTTTTATTTTTTTCACGTTTTACCAAGTTCATAGGTTGATTGACTCATGCTCCCGGGGGGTTCAGAGTAGGGCTGTGGTGCTTTACATTCTGGTGCTCAGCTTGTCTGTATGCAGTTAAATGACTTTTGGCAGATTTGTTGACCCCTTAATTCCGAGATCTCTTCCCTACAAAAATGAGAGATTGCACTAAAGGCTCCAAAGGTGCCATCTAATTCTAAGATCTTTGCTAAATAAAATCAGCGAAAAACTGCACAATAGGGGTTGGAGATTTAGCTCAGTGGTAGAGTGCTTGCCTAGCAAGTGCAAGGCCCTGAGTTCGATTCCCAGCACCAAAAAAACCAAAAAACCAAAACAAAAAACTGCACAATAAATAGAGCATGCTTTCTTTCAGTGTATTAAGAACACCGAAGTGGCTTGAAAAACTTCAAATCCTGTAACACGTCATCCCGCACAAGCCTTGATGTATAGCAGTGTGGTTGAAGATTCTTCAAACTAAAAAAATCTTGTAATCTATATTTGTGAAAAAACATAAATCCTTATGCACATGTTTGGATTTAAAATGAGGTGGGGTTAGTTTGATTGAGGTAATGTAAAATAAAATAACCAATAATAGAAATATGTCATTTACCTTATTTCCAACAAGCAGCTAAACTAAATCTTAGGTTAGTCCCAGCTCTCCCTTAGCACCTCACCAAGCTTGTAGTAGGCAATCACAAATGTCAGTCACAACTAGCTTGGGTCTTTTTGACTAAATTTATCAGGCAGCATTTATAACCTGACTTATGAAAGACCACGAAAATCAGGCATCTGACCATTTGATTTTATCAGTATTATACCAAATAGACAATTACATAAAATAAATTATCCAAACAGTTGATTTAATTTCCTAGAGATCCCATTAGTCACAGATTTTCTGGTCTACACGTGCCTACTGATGATGCTGAGAAAATGAGCATGAAAGAAAGAAATAAAGCATGTTGCAACTGAACTGTCAAGCAGCCATTCAAGCCTTGAGAGACAAAATTTCTGAAAAATGGCTCAGTAAAAGTTATGGACTAAATTGCCTACCACAGAGCCATACATACAGGAAAAACTCAATAAACACATGCTTCTGACTATGTAAGAATCATTAGAATTGAAAGAAGCTGTGCCATTCATGCAACCTACCTCTAGAGTGGACAGATACTGGTATTGAAATAATAATTTAATATCAGGCTGGGGATTTAGCTCAGTGGTTAGAGTGCGTGCCTAGCAAGCACAAGGCCCTGAGTTCAATCCCTGGCACCAAAAAAACAAAACAAACAAACAAAAATCAACAACAACAACAACAAAAAATAATTTAATGTTTCTTTTTCACTCATCTTTTTTTACTTATAGGCGACCTGGTGAACCTCCATTGATAAAAGGCTGGCTTCCTTATTTTGGAATGACCATGAAGTTCCAAAAAGATCCCTTAGGTCTCATAAGAACTCTTCAAAAGCAGTATGGTGACATATTCACTGTTCTTCTTGGGGGTAAGAAGCACTTGTATGAGTAACTTACATGTGTTACAATTTTTCACTTACTTGTTAATGTCTTTATATTTTTCTGTAGGCAAAACTTGGTGTATTCATATAGCATCATCTTATTCGTAGAGCTGATGCAAAAGTATACCACCTTTTTGACTGCAGTAATCACCATATTAAAAAACAAATGAAGGATGCTTTTGGTGGTACCTGAAAAACCCCAGCCTCTTGCAGTCACTTGTCTTTTTTTTTTTTAATTTGACTTGGATTTAAGACAAGTTTAAAAAGAACTACAATGTATTTTTAGTAAGCCTTTATTTTTAGATCAATTTTAGGTTTACAGAGAATTTAGCAGATAGTTTAGAGAGTTCCCATATATACCTTCTCGTCCCTGATCACAGTTTCCTCAGTTAATAACATTTCATCAGTGTGCCACTTCTATTATAACTGATAAGCCAATACTGGTACATTGTTTAAAGTTCATTTTTATATTGGAGTCTACCTTTTGTGTTTTTCTTTAGGTTTTCACAAATTCATAGTGTCATGTGTCCACCATTACAGTATCATATGCAATGGTTTCACTACCCTAAAAATTCTCTGTGCTCCCCACACTTGTTCCTTTTTTCTCACCTCTGAGTCCTCTGCCAACACTGGTCTGGAATGTATTTTTTCATCTTAAAATGTTCATTGTGATTCAAAGTTTAATAAAAATATTGACTAAAACAAACTAGCATGATTACATTGATAGGATTGAGAGAAGAACCTTAAATGTTTTTAGCTCAACCTCTTTTGAGACCCCAGTTATCTAGCCATATCAGTTATCCACTGCTGCATGACAAATCGCCCCTGAATTTCTTTCTTGTGTATTCCTGTGATTCCTGGTGTAATTAATTGTGTGGCTTGCGCCATCTGACTGCTGGCTTGGGCTAGGAACTCCAAGGTGGCCTGAACATGCTGGTTAGTCTTCTGTGTTCACATGCTAGGAAACTTCCTTACCTGTCAGTTAGCATCTCAAGAAAGCAAGAAGAAAAGCTGCAAGGTTTCTTGAGGCCTTGGCTCTGAGTTGCAAAACCTCACTTCTACCACATTCTACAATTTAGAATAAGTCACGATGTCACAGTGCAGCCCAAAGTCAAGTTTAGGAAAATTGACTCTGCTTCTTCCCGGGGGTGGCGGTGGGGTGAGGGGGGGGGCATAGAGTCGCAGTGTACAGGAGCCACATGGAGAGAGACAAGAGGCTGTGATTGTGGCCACTTTGGGACACAATCTTCCACACCAGTTTATCACTGAGACTAGTGATTCCCTTTTTTAAATTTTAATAAGGGGAGGGGAAGAGGGAGGAAAGCCAAGATACATCATGTACAGGTACAAAATAACCATGTCGATTATGATCATTATGTATATAATGTACCAATACATGTTCTTGGTAAAAATAAAAACTAAAAAAAAATTTTAATTCTTGTTTACATCCTAAAGGCTGAGCTCCACAGACTAGCTTACACACATTTGTTTGCTCTCTGACTTCTGGTTGGTCATTACCAGTGAGAAGGCAGGCAGAAACCCTGTTCAGCCCCCAGCTCTTACCGGGCTCTGATAAAACTGTGCGCTCTTTCCTTTCCTTCATTAGACAATTGATAGCATCAGATATCTTCTCCCTCATATTCCCATCTATTTACTCTGTGTACCTACATTTCAGAACCATCCGTACTGTGTTTCCAACAAATGTTCAAGACCGTCCGTTTACTCTGTCCCCATGACCCCTTTATTCCTGCCTTTCTGGGCGTCACAATTCAGATCCTTCACACACTGTAGGTGCCTCTAGTTTTTTTTCTCTTTGGGCACTGTATCCTTAATTTATAACCGAGCTTATGTTTCTCTTACAGTCTTCTTCTGTTATTCTTCGTTCCTCTTTGCTTTAGCTTTCTCTTTTGCATCTAGATGTTTTACCTACATTTGCTGTCTCTAATTACTCATCCCTCAAGCTCTAATAAGCAGCCTTTGACCTTGCTGCGATCATCGGTGGGTCTCCCTGAACAGATCTCTCAACCTAGTTTGATGTTGCTGATCTGGTGTTTCCTCCTGGAGTATATGACTGCTGCCTGACCCTCTTGACGCTGACCCTTCTGGTTCCTTAACTGACTGAGTGGTGCTTATCTGAAACATCTTTATGGATAACTCTTTCTTAGCTCAACCCCTTCTGTCTTCCTCGAACCAGCTTGGGAATTTTATATTCTACTGTTAGAGAGACAGTAATGTTCTCTGCCTGTTACTTTGCCTAGGGTCAGAGGCAGCCTTTTGAACATACTATGACTTAATTTCAGAACTACAATTTTAATGTAATATTTGAGTTAAAAATGATCCAATTGGATGAACTCGTTGGACATGGTGGAGCTCCCCCCATGAACAAGCAGTATTAGTTTTATCACAGTTGACTCTTTAGCCTGACACCTGCAAATTTCTTCCAACAACTGCATGCATTCTAATTTTAGAAAAATTGGAATGGAAAAAATTGTGTATCTTTGGAAAATAAAAGTAACTGTAATATAAAATGGGATCCCATAAGGCTCCTCAAGATCCGGTCTCCCAAGAGCCACTCTCCATCCATGTTCTTTGCTATTGTTTGCCTTGTGCTTAACGTACTACTGATATACCACACTGTTAGAATTTCTCCTCACAAACCATAGCCTTTGTGCCCCTGTACTTTCTCTGGCTGTTCTTTCTGCTAGCGTGCTATTCTCACCTGACTGATAGAATTTATCTTTTGAGGCCATGGTCACCTCCTCAAATCTTTTCCTCCCCACACCACAACGTTTGGTGCCTCTTCTTCAGGGTCCAGTTACTCCTAGTATTACTATTCTCAGAGCATTTAATACATTGTGAATTTACTATTCATTACTAATTCACTAGTCTGTCTCCCTTCATTATTCTTTTAACTCCTGTATTACCAATATTTAGTTCAGAGCTCAGCACTGATGGAGTCACAATAAATACTTCATAAAAATATTCCCAGTCCTTAGAGCTGATGAAATACGATGGTATAAATAAAGGGCATAGCTGATGCTTCTTTTCTAAGTGAGCTTTTGGCCTCATAGTACAAAAGTGTATTCTTTTTTTAAAAAATCATTTTTATTTGAAAAAATTTAAGCTCATGTTTTCAATGAGTAGGTACAAAAATTATTGAAAACGTTCAGCTTTTCCTTTTTAGTTACATTATGCAAAAATTACCTGTGATGATTCAGCAGAAATTTGTGGTACATTTCGATAACTTTATTCACTTTACAAAAAACCCAATTTTTGCTTACATTTGGTATGTTAATCTTAAATTCTGAGGAACTTGCTGAGTTTCTCATGTCTGAATAATTTAATCATGGATACATATTTGAACTCAGTAGTAGACAACCACCACCGAGTAAGTGCTACTGCTTTCCTTTCACTTCTTACTAGAGTTTGAATAAATTCCTGTCAAGAAATCCTGTTAATGTACACGGTTCTAATGATCAGATTCCAAAGTATCTCATTTAGAAAATGAAGAACAAAGTCTTCCACCCTTCTCCCATAATGTGATTTGAGTGAGTGTATATTCTTACACGATAAGCAAATGATTGTCATCCTAAAAAGTCTCAAGAGACACAAATGTCATCTTAATAAAGAAATTAAAAGATACATCTTTTCGTGAGAAACCACGTAAATTCATGACCTGTCTCAGAAAATAGTTCTCTATTTGGTTTTGTGTGGTGGTGCAGTGGATTCATTTTCCCTAGATGTTACCCCAGCGGAGTTCCACTGTACATCATTGTCAACAGCTAGAGAGATCTCCCTAATAAGAAGGGTGCTACCTAAAGGTGGTCATTCTCATAAAATGAAAAGTTGGTTCATATTCTACTCTTACAACTAATAATTTCAGGTTGAGATTTTTAAACAGAGAAATTGAAAGCTTATAATTATGGAAAAATTATTTAAGGTTAAAATTTGTCTTATATTTATTGACTGCACATTTCCATCCTAAGCAAATAATTGTTTTGAATTCCTATGGCTAAGTCCCTATATAGCATCAAATATTAGATATAAAAACACCAAAATTTAATTTCTAATGATCTAGATGTCAAACTTCTTGTGTGTAGGACATCAGAGTTAATAGCTAGGTTTTTTAAAATCCATACATCAACGTACTTTGGATCATGTAGCTTCACTTTTGTGAAGAAGCATTTCTGATGGAAGGGAAGAGACTGCTGAGTTAGTAAATGAGCAGGTACAGATTATACAAGAATGCTAGAATTAGTATCTTAAAGGGCCTGGCCAGCTCCATAAAAAGGAAGAGAATAAGATACTCAAAAAGAAAGACATTAAAATTTTTGCCCTCTTTCAAATTTACTATTCAAAAGAATGATTTTATATTGTATTTTTGCAGACATGGGCCCCATTTTGACATTCATGTTTTAGACAAATGTAAACTCTGAAATTCTTTAAATCAATATTGCGTACTAACTGCTGACAGTATTCGCTTCTCTTTTGAAAATACGGCAACGGATACTTTTCCTATTTTGTGATCTTTGTGAACTAGGCCACATGCCTTTTCACTCATGTCAGTCATTTACATAAAGTCACACTGGAGCAAAAGTTAATTTTACTCCAAGAATACATAACCTGTAACATAACTTTTCAGAAGATTTCCTTTGTTAGAAAATTTAAATTCCTTTTATGAGTGTATATGTGCTTTCCTAACTGTCTGATTAAGATCACAAAGAAACTCTGGTTTTGCATCTCACATTAGCAGATGGTGGACAGATGGTTTAAATTAATATTAATTTTGGAAAACTTAGCTTAAATTGTTTATACTGAAGATTAAAAGTTGGAAAGCCAGCTAACATCTCCAGGGTTATTAGTACTTCCAAACCTACTTGAAAAGTAAAATCTGGAAAATCAAAACATGTACTTCTAAAGCAATCCACAGCTCAGTCAGAAAGAAGGTAGAATGCAGTGTCTTGATGTTGAAGAAAATTAAAATAAGAATGAGGAAGAGAAAATACAAAATCCTCAAGTGAAAAAAGCTTGAGAAGAATAAGAATTGGGCATTTGATCTGCAAATAGCTCAAAATTACTAAGTAATGATTTTTTTAAAAAAAAAAACCTAGAAAAATAAATGCTTTTAAGAAATATATTAATAACTCTTTGGTAAATCTAAAACAATTCTTTCCACATTCAACATGTGTTTCTTTTCTTTGGAATGAACTTCACATTTCCTTTATACGGACGGAAAGGAGAGAGAGAAGAGAGAAGTAGAGGCAGAGAATGTATATATTTCTGGTGAATTATAGAAAAACCAAAACTATTAAACATCCAGCCTCTACTTCAAGAGCCCAAGAACAGGTAGCAAGTGCTGTCCAGTCTGAATATGTTTTTGTCTTCCCACTTAGATTTAGTTGAATATAGAAAATTGGCAGGAAAAATTCCAAAATATTCTGTAAAGATTTTGTGTTTTACAGTTAAAAGTTTTTAACTCTCTGAGTTTTAGGGAATCATTTAAAATAACCCTAGAAATATTGAGTAAAATCCTTTCATTTAAGGGAAGGAGAAAAGTATGATTCAGCACCTGTGAAAATATATCTTTGCCTAAAATTATATCTTCTGAAAAATAAGAGAATTGATTTTTTTCCCCAATTATTTGTCAGGCAGATGCTGGCAATTTTATTTAATTAAACTGTGATGGTAAAGCAGGTGTCATAAAGTATGTCCAAATCCAGTTGAGTCAGTTTTGTTCCCCTCTGGATAGATAGATGATAGACAGATAGATAGGTAGATAGATAGATAGATAGATTCTAGATTACTTTGTAGAAGATGTCTTTGGTGTCAGACCAGAAGCCCTTTTAGCCTTATCTTCATTTCTAGATTGGCTCACATTATTAAATGAATTAAGGGAAAATGGAGTGACTAAAATTCAAGTCATATGATTTATTTTTGAAAAATAAATCACAATATATGTACATTAAAAACTTTAACCATAGTTTCAAGATCTAAAACAAAAACACATTTATCCTGTTTCTAAGAGTTGGTTGAAAGTTATTCAAAAACATTATCCTACATGAATTATGCCAAATTGAATTGAATTTTTGTGATGCCATTTGAGTTACCATATATGACAAATGAAATATTCTCCAACAAAAGAGAGGGAGAGAGAGAGGGAGGGAGAGAGAGAGGGAGGAAGAGAGAGAGGGAGGGAGAGAGAGAGGGAGGGAAGGAAAGAGAGAGCACTTCATTGAGAAGAAACCACTTCATTGAGAAGAAACCAGCACAGTGTAAAGAAAAGCATAGCATGGGGTGGGGACTTCTCATCCAGGCTTTGTCAATAAAAACCGCAACTGCTTTTGGTTCTTCTCTACCCACTTTCCTCAGCTTTCTGAACTGGTAGATGCCTGGGTAGAGTTCCGAAATCTCAAAGGTCCTTGCCAGTTTTGAGGGCCAGAACACAGTATAATTGTGCTCCTCAAGGTTGCCTCCTGATAAGACTCACTTGAGGATCTTGTCAGTAACTGAGACTTGTATATTTTACTTCTAAGCATTAAGAATCAGAATCTTGGAGGAATCTGTAGTTTTAATAAGCATCCCAAGTTTAATAAGATAAGTTTTGGCAACAGTGGTATATAGAAAAGGTAAAAGTCATCATCCCAAAGAATGCTTTCTGACAATTCAAGGCAGGCTGAAGCCTATTCCACTTCTCCACACCTTCCGTTTTGCCTCACCTGTGCTATGTCATATCCATCATGACCCAATAATTTCATTTTGTATCTCAAGAAAAAAGGGATCCAACCATATGTGCAGGTTTTGATCAGGGTTTAATAAATGCACGAATGAATGGGTGGGTTGATGGGTTCTGGATTAAAATCCTGGGTTACTCACAATTTAGTGTTTGACCTTGAACATGTTCCTTTTTCTCCTGGAGCCACTATTTTCTCATCCATAAAAATTAGATGCTGGCATTGGTGATTTATTCTTGTAGTTTTGAATTAGATGCATACTTGTGAACTAGATATTTATCTATTTGTAAGGGCATCGTTATTTACTTGAGTTAAAATTATTATGTTTGAGCAAAGCTAAGCTGACACCAAATACATAAAAGCTCTTTATCAAGTATAAATGAAGAACAAGGGCGTGACATCATACCAATTTGTTTTATTGTTTTCTGGGAGAAAATGAGAAATACTAACATAAAGGCATTATGAGAATATTTAGAGGATACTTAAAATGCTTGAGTAGTTCAGTTAAAATAAAAATTGGGAGTGTAAACTATCAAATAAAAGGTCATTTAGAACTTCAGGATATTTAACTTAAAGCTTCTAGAGCTTTTTACACCATCTTCTATTTTCAAATGAAACATGTAGTAGACCGTTGAATGAAATAGATTTTTATTAAACTTTGTGTCTTAGTTAATGGAGTCTTTCTAATTTTGATTAAAATATTTTCAATTGGCATGGTGGTACACACTTAGGAGGCTGAGGCAGGAGGGTGAGAGTTCAAGCCCAGCCTGGACCTGGCAGGGAGACCTTATCTCAAAAAATTGCAAATTAAAGGTATGTATGTTTTTTCCCTGCTACCAAATAAACTCATATTCTTTCTTTTTTTAGGCAAGTACATAACATTTATTCTGGACCCTTTCCAGTACCAGTTAATGACTAAATATCACAAAAAATTAAGCTTTCAAAGGCTTGCTCAAAAATTATCAGTGAAAGTATTCTCCATTAAGATTGTGGAAGACTATGAGGACCTGAACCATGAACTTCATGGTGCCTATCAGTTTTTGCAAGGCAAATCTTTAGACGTAATCATGGAAGACATGTTGCAAAATATAAAACAAATGTTTGAGCCCCAGCTATTAAAAACTTCACATTGGAACACTGCACAAATGTTAACGTTTTGCTGCTCAATGGTATTTGAGATCACATTTACAACAATATATGGAAAAATTCCTCCTGATGACAGAAGAAAATTTATCAGTGAGCTAAGAGATGATATGTTAAAATTTGATGACAAATTCCCATACCTGATGTCTGACATACCCATTGAGCTTCTACAAAATGTCAAATCTATACGGGAGAAACTTATAAAATGCTTGACACCAAAAAAATTAGCTAATATACCAGGAAGGTCAGAAGTTGTTCAAAAGAGGCAAGATATTCTGGAGAAATACTATGGGCTCGAGGACCTTCATATAGGAGGTAAGAAACTTCTGAATTATTACTTGCCTAAAATAAAATAATTTACAATAGACCTTTGAAATAAAAGACAAAATGGCGACCTTGAATTTTTTTATGCTCTTCCTAATTGGCTAATGATAAAATGTTTTACTCTGAAAAAACCCTCTCTGATAATTGATTTTTTTTTTTTTTTGCTGAGGTGGTAAAACAAGATACTTAATGATGATAATGAGAAAGAGTATAACCAAGCAGCATTACTCCTCTTATCTCATCCCCCACTTTCCTGCCCCCCCATACACATTACATTTTAAACTATTCTCATTAAGCAGAAAATTAGACTTCAGAAGCCTATTGGTTCTCATTAGCATGCACTGATCCTTGGCTGGGTCTGTGTCCTAACATCTTTTAATTAGCACACTGCAAATCTAATCAGTGTAATAAATGCTATTAATCTTCCTTTTCACTTATTTTCTCCCAGCACATCATTTTGCCCTTCTCTGGGCCTCTATCGCAAACACTATTCCAGTTATGTTCTGGGCAATGTATTACGTTCTCCGGCACCCGGAAGCCGTAGAGGCACTGCGTGATGAAATTGACCATTTACTGCAGTCAACAGGTCAAAAGAAAGGGTCTGGATTTCCCATCCACCTCACCAGAGAACAATTGGACAGCCTGGTCTGCCTAGGTAATTTATTTTTATCTGTTATAAAGAAAAGAAGGTACCTCTCTGCAAACTCAGTTTATCACTCATAGCTGTTTACCAAGAGGTGGAGGACACAGCTGCCTAATTGACATAATAACACCCATTTACATCAATTATAAATTATGTAGTTTATAGCTGTAGATACTCTCATTGCATGTAAACATTAAGGCCTAGGTAATTAACTATGCAAGGTATGCAAAAGGCTAAACCAAAGCTTTGCAATTATTTGGAAAAAAAATAGTTTATGCCTATTAAGTCATTTGATTCTGAGCATCTGTTGGTGTGCTAATGCTTTCCAAACACTGCTGCACTATCTTGACAAGCAAAGGATTTGGGGATTGAAAAGGGAAGTATTTCAGAGAGGCAACTTGTGTGCAAAATGTATTCATTCTTCTTTAAAATGCTATCTATATTTTTAGGCAGAGATTAGTATGTTTTGTATAGCGTGGAGTATGTGGTTCTCAAAAATGTAGTAAAAATGCTTTCCACTGGAAACTCATGACTTGAATGCACTCAAGAAGAAAAGAAAGAAGGAAGGGAGGGAGAAAAAAACGCCAATTACAAACTTCTCCATGTAGAATATTCATATTTTATAAAATATTCACTGACTCATGTGATATCCATATTCACTATTTCAAATACTTTTGAGATTAAAAGGACCAGGCTTTTGAAAGTTTTTTATATAGGCCCGCACATCTGCAACATGAGTTCCAGATGGCAGCAGACTGTATTCACCTTTACTCGTTTTGAGAAGGTTTTCCATTATGTACCATTAAGGTAAATTTTACATCAATGAGTTATTCTCTATTCCCTCTGTATTTACATTTCATCCTGTAATACTTTTTAGGGTTTGGTATTCCCAGTTCCTTTGGATAAATGCAGGAAAAAATGCTTACGCATTTCTTTTAGTTCCCTCCTTGACAGTGCAGGCTAGTGTTTCACCCTGTGTTGGCCCCCATTTCTTATCTTTTAATTACATCTCAGGTTCTTTGCTGGCAGCGTCTGAAAGCAAAGGCCTTCCTGGTCTTGGTCCTGGTGGACTGTTAGTTGGAATTGAGAAAGAGTCCAATGTTAATCGAGGTTTTTTCCTCTGATCGGGCTAAGACCAGTTAGAGGAAACAGCAGAAAGTGTGCCCTGTATTGGCCAAGGTTAGGAAAAATATGTCACCTTGTTGTCTGGTGTCGTATGTATTATCAAAGGAATCTTGTCTTTGCTTGGGAAAGAAAATTATCTTAACATTATTGTAATACAAAAATTATTTTATTTTTCTTTGCAGAATTTTCAAGGACCAAATATACAAAGTTTGTCACTAATTTTGGGTAGTTGCCTCTACTTTGATATATCTTTCTGGATAGTTTCTATGGAGATGTAAATAGCATTCTCCACATAGCCATGTAATTTCCATTGTATTTAATGAATAAGCCAATGTATACTGTAATGCAAATGAACTTCAAGTAATATATATTTATATTTTGAACATAATTATTGCTCACATTTATTTGAAAGTCATCAACTCTCTTTACTCACAGTTCCTTGTCACTGAAAGAAAAAAGTGTGGCATTAAAGTAGAAATGTTTAAATTTACTGGGCCAGAAGAAATGGAAAATTCTAGGGCAATAATTTGAGTTCATTGAAATCCATAAGCTAAACCTAGAGTTCAGGAATGCTCCTTGAAGCATTCCTAAATTTACACCTCTCCTGTCAGCAGCCATTGAGTAACAACAATAAAAGTCCCAAGCGAGTTGAGATCCACCTGCTAAGGCAGTGTCTTCAACAGCCAAGAAGACTCATCATGACCTCGGTCACCAGTAGAGACCAGCAATGTTTTTATCAGAATTTTAAATGATGGAACTGATTGTCTTCTGGAAAACAGTGTGTGTTTCTTTTCCTTTCATGAGATAGGTTTCATCAAATTAGAACGAAATTTTTGATCAGTTACGTAACAGATTACCTCTGCAATTAGCTGTAGCTCAATCATAGTGTTTCCCTATACCAAAAGAGCATAAACTGTAAGCACAAAGGTAGGATGAAACAACTAAGTATCTACAGTGCATCACGTGGTATGAGTGTGTTCAAGCACTCTTTTTGTCTCCTTAGGGAAAGATTCTATGTATTTTGAATATAATTTTTTATTGAAAGTGTGTCTTGAATTTTTATCATAAGAAAAAAATATTCCACAATGAAATGAACGCTGCATTTTTTGAACCAGGAAAGAATATTTTGACATTAGTACAACAAAGGAGATTCCTCTTTTAACAGAGATTTTTGCCTGTCAGTGTACTTTATAAAGCACTGTTGAAAAGGGATGTTAGAATGCCATAGGCTGTTTAAGTAATTTAAAAAATCATTGCTTGCAAGAGGCTAGATTTGTGCTTTTTTCTGATCCTTTTGAGATTCTCTCTAAAATGATTCTATTCTTTTCATTTAGACAAAGAAAATACAATGTTACATTTTTATATTTACGTATCTTATTAAAGATTCTATTCTGCTTATCATAACTTCAGTATAATCTTGTATCTATTAATATTTAGTAAAAAACTCTACAACTAAATTTAAATAAAATTTAAAATAATTTAAATACAACATGGTTCAGATTGCTGTTACTTGTGGTCAAAATCTCAGTAGGAAAAACTGCTGATTGAATGGAAGTTTAAGAAACTCAGTAAGAAAAGTGAGAATTTTTCAGTTTTTCCAGAAAGAAAAAGCTGAAGTGGAGGTAGGATTTAGAACTTCAGGTTTCAAATACAGTGTAGGACAAAGAAAAGGAAAACAGGTGGTCCAGAGAGAAGATAAGAAAAATGTTAATGAAAGGATAGTGAAGCTCTCAAAATTAAAATTTTACAAATTGATACCAGATAATCTCAATTATTACTACTTATTACAGCTTACCTGAAATAAAGAAATAAATATATAATATATAAAACTTAACATTAATAGCAGACTATAGACTCAATACATACTACCTGTTGTTATAGTCAAAATGATACTTAACTTCTGTAATATCCCTATGAAACTTATATTTTTCTCTTCCTTTTCAAATTATTTGTCATCCAAGCTGGCATCACATTGAAGTCTACCATGTCCCACAAGAATGCTATTTCTACGCATCACCCAGGCAAAACACAAACATAACTCTAATAAGAACATAAGCCAAAATAGATTATAACTTCTGAACAGCTCAAGTAAATTGTAGGCACCAAATTTGTTCAATTACACATCCTGAAAAAGAGCAAAGTTACAAGTAGTCCAGTTTAATACTGGAATACTAGAAAGCCCTATGAAACTACAGCTGGGCAAAATCTGTAATACTTTTTTTTTTTAAAGGGAAAGATTCGTATATTCTAGTAACTCGACTTAAAAGCTTGTAGTGATCACCAAAATTCTATTAAATATTTTTAGCCCATCTTTGTGATCAGTTGGTGGTGTGGGGGATCCAGGAAACAAGGATCAGTTGGAAAATATAGAGGTCCACTAAGGGCTAGGGATTTAGCTCAAGTGTTAGAGTACTTGCCTGGTAAGCGCAAGGCCCTGAATTTGATCCCCAGCACCAAAAAAAAAAAAAAAAAAAAAAAAAATCAGAGGTCCACTAATAACAAACAGTAGTAATCTTTAGATATTGTCCATGTTAAATTTATTAATGATTCTGATATTTTAAAGCAATTTTATATACTTATATTATTTCACGTGATCTTCCGCCATGATACTCTGAACAACTGTAGCTGCTATTGTTTTGTCATTATTTTTACAGATGAGAAAATCCTCAGGTGCTAAATAGCTCACCTCTAAGGGCATGGAAGCCATAAGGAAGAGAAGGAGGATTTCCACTTGTGTTTTATGATCATAACCACATCTTTCTGCTCAGACCTGTCTGATTTGAGAGCCATTGGAATCCTTTTTCATTGTCCCATCTGAGAAGGGAAAAGAATCTTTTGTATCTCAGTTCTACAAAGCCAGCAATGGTGTGCACACAGGCAAGATCAGGAAATGTGGGTCAGATCAGGATGCAGTTGACTTGAATTTTTAACTGCAGGATAAGACATTCCAGACAGCAGTATGGTTGTGTTTTATTGTAGTGCTAAGGACGGGACCAAAGGCCTTGCACTGTAACATTGAGCTACTTTCCCCAGGCTGCTATTACTGATAATTACTATTTCACTATATGTCAAACACGTTGAAAGCTTCATGTATTTTAGCTTATTTTATTCTTAGTGATTGAGTAACAAGCTGCAGAAAGACTAGCTAATCACTCCAAATCTTATTAGACAGTATGTAGTAGACCCAGATATTGATGCCAGGTCGGCCTGACTTCAGTGCTACAACCACAATCACCTTAGGCACAATTTCTGCAGAAATGCATCAGAGATCTTGGCCACTACTTTTTGAAAAGTATGTGTCACCGATTCTCAGTTGTAGCTGGGTTTGAATGTAAGGACAGGGCTAGAGTTCATGTTAGAATCTTGAAGGTATGTTTTCAAATAAAAATAAACATTTTAACTTTAGAATAGTTTCAGATTTACAGCAAAGTTAGATAGTACAGAGAGTTCCCATATACTCCGCACACAGTTTCCTTTATCTTATATCTATGTGGTATGTTTGTCCTAATTGTGGGCATTATTTTGAAAAAGTTCAGTGTTAGAATTGTATACTTGGAAAGTTAAAAGTTTACATAATTCAGACAATTCTGAAGTTTACCAAAATCCTAAGATAGAAGAGGCATAAATTCTACTTCATGTTAGGAACTTCTAACTGGAGTGCTCGCTTCGGCAGCACATATACTAAAATAGGAACTTCTAACTGGAGACAGGGAAAGGCATTTTCCGTCAAAGGGTATATCAGGAACTCAGGCATGTAGGCATTTGAGATTTTCATATGTAATATAGAGAAACATCAGTAAAATAGGAAATAATACTGATTTGGATGTTCATCAAATCTTCATTTTAAAACAAATCTAAGCGGATTTGATACAATAAAGAGTGATGGAAACAAGCTGAAAGGATTGAAAGGGAACTTTCATGCAAAATAAAGTAACAAATTATTGTAGTTAGATCTAAAAATCAACTGGAAAAGATAAGGATACTTATAGCATAGTAGTAACTAGTTTAAAGCAATGGTTCTCGGCCTTGATTGCTCATTGGACTCCTCTGGGGAACTTAAAAAAAACAAAAACAAAAACAAAAAAACAGCTTTGGTTCTGCCCCCAGAGATTCTGATTTCATTATTTTGGAGTGAAGGATAATGGTTTAAAAGCTCCCCAGGTAATTTCAATTTGTGATCAAGGTTCAAAACCACTAACGTAAAGATTTTAAGGTAGTAGTTCTGATTCTGAATCAGTAGTTCTGATTGGGCTCAGATGGAGCATTTATTTTTTCAGACAATCCCTGGGTAGCCAGGACTGCTGATAGTCTCTGGGATATCAGTTTAAAACAAATCAGTGGAGATAGTATTTCAAAAATAGTTTCCTCATCTGCTCCCAGGAAGCATCAATAGATGTATGGTGTCTAGGACACAGAAAATGAGAGTTCTTCTGCAGTTTTCCAACCAAAACTGTACACCCAATTCTGCCACATTTTAAGGGACATGACTGATTGAATTCATCCAGCATGTCAAAAGGCTGAATACCATATCATCTGTGACACACAATTAGAAAATGGCATAATAGTTGTCTTTACGTATTTTTAAAGGTCTGTTATATGAAAAACAATACTAGAATTTTTTTTTGCCTGTTTGTTTTATAAAAGGTGAAAATTAAAAGGAAGAAAATTCCACCACCATCTGAAAAATAATATTCTACTAAAATGGGCTTTCAGATTGCCATCATTGGAGTTATCCTATAGGAAATTATGCAATATCAAATTGTTTAGAGAATAGATTTTAGGAGTTCTCATCACAAATAACTGATAAATATGTGAGGTAATTCATGTTAAGTAGACTAATTGAGCTATTGTGTAATATATTTCAAAACAGCCTGAGTACCATAAATATATACAATTTTTATTCATCAATGAAAAAAGAAATTGTACAATATCGGCTGTAGACTCTTGGGAACATTCTTGTCAGTATGTACCTTCCAACTTTGAACTACCTGGATTGCTGTGTGCACGAAGGTCACATCCATCTGTTGTGTTCCCTTTTCGCAGCAGCAGTGGCCCAGTGTTCTGAGCAGAACAAATGTTTGTTGACCGTATGACTTTTGAATTTACATTTCTATATTTCAGCAGTGAGCTAAAGCCTGTGTGTGCAATGCAGTGTGAGGGTAGACATTTGTACTAATCCAGATTTATTTTTAACTTTATTTGAATACACAATTGTTGAGCCCAGAAATTGTGATTTTTGCTTCCAATTATATGATTATCACAATTACTTCTATACCTTTTCTTCTGTTTAGAAGATATGTAAAGACACACACGTATGCATATTGACCCTCACTCCATTTCAGCATACCTTCCAGACCTCACCATCTTCATCTTTGTCCTCCTTTTCCCCTTTCCCTTTTCTCTTCCACCCAAGTGTTCAGCCCAAGTGACTGCAGGGCCTGCTGTTCATTTTACTCCAGACATCCCTGATCACCATGGCTAATCAGAAGGCATGCTGGCCTGCACCAGTCATAGAGATGACCCAAATTAACAGTCCGGCCGTGTCACAGTACATTCATTCCACATATACAGACATGGCTTAACCGTGAGGAAGAAACCCGGATATACTTATTTGTGTTTGCTTGTAACACACATTATTGATCGCCATGTTCTGCTTTAGCACTTTAAATCTGCAAATGAGAATCATCTGTCAGTTACTGCAGCCAGAATCAAGATCAGAGGTCTAAAGAGAAAATGTATGCATCTTTTTCTACGAGCATTTCCTTTCATTTGCCATTTTCTCCCAGTTATAATATAAAGCATCTGTATAGACATTCCCCAGCTCTTTACTTAATCAGAATAGTTTAATATTATGAAAACAGAAACAAGTCTACCATCGCTAGATGAAGAAGGTAGTACAGGTTCAGAATTGTGAGTTCAGTGCAGGATTTTGCAGTCAATTACCTTATGGATAGTAGTCAGTAAAAGTCAGTTTGTAATAGAACACAGGCGGTCAAAAAAAAAAATAGAACACAGGCGGTCTTATCTCAGTCACAGTTGTGATTGTTGGCACCTTGTACTGCCTAGTGTAAATTTTATCCCCCAAATATTTGCATTCTTGATAACCATTTTCTACAATGCGTTCTAATAATTAAAGGGTCCTACTACCTGCTAAATGTTGGTATAAATTAACAATCCATTCTGCACAATAAGTTGTATAAAACATTTACAGATAGCGATCATGTTTAATTAAAATTAACTTCCATATGAAAGCCAATGCACTAATGATTCACAGTGACCTTTTATTACCTACAGTCCCTTGTTTTGGCTGGATGATTGACAGCTTGCTGTTTGGCTACCATGTTGAATTTCAGCTGACAAGACTTTTCATTTTAACTCAATTTGCCCGCCTATCACAAGCTGGTGGCAGGCCAGACCCAAGTCACCCAGCTTTGCCTCAGCAGCTTGCTCTAGTTCTCATTAGTACGCATTTATTCAGTGGAAATTGGAAGACAAATGCTTGAAGGCATGTGAACTAAGTATAGCAAATTAGGTTTAAAGACTGAATATTTATAAGTGTATGGAAAGGTTTTTTTTAATTCTAGAGCGAATTGAGAACTGAGTGCTAGCTTTGGTATAAAAGAAATGAAGATAGAAAGGGGAAGATTCTAAGAATAACAATACTATAAGCTTTTCCTTTCCATTTTGAAAATATGTAAAATCTCTCTGACAACACCTTATCAAATAAAAACCTGGCCTCTCTTTCGTGGAGTGCTTGCACGATGAAGTTTAGCACTTCGTGTGTGAGAAGGGGGAAAAAATGAGGGTCATGTTCATTTGTTGCTTGGTTATCCCTTGGTATGTTTTAAATTGCCTTGTTTGTTCGGCACTAGCACAGAAACAGATGTTGCTCTACCGTGCAGGATAATTTACTGTACCTCCTGGTGTAGCATGGACGTCCTCCCAGGGCCCAGCTGGGCTGTCAGTGGCACTGGCTGGTGTCTGCTCAACTATGACAACTACAAGTAGAGGCTGCAGTGTTTTTTGATTTTTTTTTTTTTATTGTGCAGTTGTCATTCTTCTCAATGTATAGCTCTAACCGCATTCGTACTGGGGGTGGTGGGAAAGCTGCTGGCTTTTGTGTCTGTACGTCATAGTGCAGGATGCCATAGGCTTGACTCTCCATTGCTGATAATAACGCAACTCATTACTTTTGTCATCTAATGATTATCGGCATGATTGCTCAGAGCTAGAATCAACCTCGTCTTGCACACATAACTGGTACTGGAAGGTAAAAACAGATTTGTCACTTACGACCTGACTGCTGAGCCACACTTTGAGCTCCATTATTGTGATTAACTTCTCCACAAGATATGTTTGCCCAATTGTCATTTGTGATACTATGGTGGGCGCAAGCTGCCATGCTTCCCAAGAGCACACTGGCCAATGGGATGTGACCATGTTATTCAGACTGTTAAATGCCTGCCTTGTCACAGCAGCCACCCCACCATTATTTTGCTTCCGTGTTTCTTCCCACACCCCCACTGGACTTGTTGGGTGAACAGCTCTGCTACATATGTCATCTACCGTTTCATACCATAAGCTAAAATGGTGCGATGCTATTGGTCCAGCAGGACCAACAGCAGTACGTGGGAAGCTGACCCTTGTTTTTCACCACGGAGATGGTTGTTGGTGTCCTGCCAACTGAAATCCGTAGTGTCAGGTGCCTCGTGGCTATCTGCAGTACAGTCCATGTCCCAAAACCCAAGTTCTTTTCTGGCCTCATCACCAGCAAACCGATTTGACTCTGCCTGATTATAATAACGAAGGCAGTCCAAGAGAATATGCACAGCCTCACTGTACGTCACATTGAATCACCACACTGCCCACACAAAGCTGACCGCAGCCTCATTTCTTTAGACAAATGCATGCTCAAGGAAAATCCTCCTGGGAGAAGGCACCCAAAGCAACTTCATATTCCCATGCAAGTTGTGCGTAGATTTAAATTTTACTGAAATAACATTTACTTTTATTTTTTGCCGAATGGGAGCTTCACTGATGGGTCTGCCTTTAATAATCTAATAATTGGATACTGGGTGTGTCAGAGTTTTGCTGAACACTGAGAAATTGGGCTCTTCGTGTGTGTGCGCACGCGTGCGTGTGTGTGATTTCTAAATTGCAAGTCATAAACACAACCTTTTTATTATCATGTGAGAAGGACAGGTAAAAAGGTACATTCGGAGCTCTTTTCCACATTGCTGATTAGAAAGAATCAAGCTTTATATTCTAGGACCCATTCACGCTGGTGGAAACATAGTCAGTTTTGATTATGAAGGGAGAGATGCAGACCTAGACAGGAGCTACACGCTGATATGCATGCTATCAGAATGATTTATGCAAATTATGCATATTATTCCCAAAGGAATTCCTCCTCAAACTGCCAGGATAAATTGCCGGAAATTAGCCATAAAATCTGTCGTGCTAGGAGCAAAAGGTGAAGGCCACTGGGAAAGCAAGGACATTCAGCTTCTGGAATCTTCTAGGATATGATGGTAGCTGTTATTCTCCCTGGATGCCGCAGAAAATATGTTTTTTTTTTCCTGAATCCTATAAAAGTATTTTCTTTTTGAAATTGTTCCAGCAAACGCTGACTCACATTTTATTTACAGCTAGCATAAAAGAAATTAAGTGCTAAGCTGTCTCAGAAAGCACTACTACAATTACTTTACTATTAACTGCCTAAGTGGCTATTAAATGGTAAGCCTGTCTAAAGGATAGTGAAATAATCCACCAGCACTGTGCTGTAAGTGGACCGTAGTTTTACTTTCCAATAGGTACACACTTAACACAGCATTTCTGTCTTGCGAATCATTTTCTCATCGAATTCCTAGTCAGTGATTTTCTCTCCAAACACAGCACTGCTGCCTCCTACCTGTGAAATGCTCCCAAGCTGTGTTGGGGCTGCCCCACTCCTGGCCTTGCCAGCCAGAGCCACCATTGGCTCCCCCTTGGGGCTCAGTGGATATGATAAGAAATGGTTCCCTTTTCAATGAGGGCTATTGGTAATGAGCTTTGATGCTCGGTTGAGAGCACTTTTCAGAAGCAGTCATATTTCAGTAAGTTGCTGTTTGTTTCCTTCAGAAAGCATCATTTTTGAGACTCTTCGGCTGTCTTCATATTCAAGCACTATTCGTTGTGTTGAAGAGGATTTTACTCTCAATTCAGAGACTGGTGACTGCTGTCTGCGAAAAGGAGACTTTGTAGCCATCTTTCCTCCGGTCATACATGGTGACCCTGAAGTCTTTGAAGCTCCAGAGGTAAATAAGCATCGAGCCAATTATCAGTCCATGCTAATTCTTAGATGTGGCCAGCACATGCCTCTTCTTTATGATCGCTGTCTTTTCCTCTTGCCACATAATTCCAGAAGAGATTTGATAATTTCTATTCTTTCTTCTAATCAGAAAGTTTTCCCCTGTTTTTGTTGTTGTTTGGCAGTACAGGTGAATGATCCCAGGACCTTTACACAGAGCTACATTCCCTGCCCTCTTTTGAGACAAGGTCTCACTAAATTGCTAAATTTCCCAGTTTGGGCTTAAATTTGCGATCCTCCTGCCTCAGCCCCTCAGAATCCTCAGATTAGAAGTGTGTGCCACTGTGTCCAGCTAAAGTTTTCCTCTTTTCTGAAGTATTTTGTAAGATTCCATCTTGAAAGGTACATTCTATAGATAGAAATATAGCAATAAGTCTAAACAGTACTTTATTGAAATAAAACGGTGATTTTTACCTTGACCAACAATACTTTTAGCACCAAATTTTGTTTGAGATGGCTAGCCATTGACAGATGGCACAGAAAGTAACTAAGGACAACTATTTTGCTAAGTATTTTCAAAGTAGACTTGATTCTCCTAAAGTCAGATACCATCATTGCTACAGTTATGCCCAAGTACTTTTCCACTAAAGTTATGTACCCCTTCTTGATCGATTAGTATGGCATTATGAACTTGAGACTGTAAAGCTGCTGCTCATGGGTAAACCTCTGAGGATAAGTGTATCATCTCCTTGTTTTGTTTTGTTTTGTTTTGTTTTCCTGAAGCCAGAGTTAATGAATATCAAAGACTGGAAATTAATCCATCCTGGTTCATCCCTTAATACCACTTCAGAGACTCACCACCCGCATGCAAATTGAGTGCGATCATATTCTGCCCATCCTCTCATGAAGTGATCCTACTGCAGCAGTCTTCGTATACACAGGGCCTTTTTTCAGAGAGAGACTTCTGTACCCTTGTGAGCACCTCATAGCTGGACCACTTTTAGGCCCAGTTTCTGAGTTAGATGTTTAACAGCTAGGCTGAATTACAATGTTATTGAATTTTGGAAATGGAGAAAAGAACAGACTTCAGATAAAATAATACAAATTGCATTTATTTCATTGGCAACAGCAAATATCTTGCTACGGGGGAACAAATGTGCTTTCCGTGCATTTCAGAAAAAGAGGCATTATTTGAATGATGATACCAAATAGGACACAGACTGTTGCTGAATGAAAATTCTACACACCACAAGTTTTATCTTCATATTTGTAAATATCAAAAACATATTCCACTCAAAGTAGACAGGCAATAAATAAGGCAAATGAAGACTTACCTATCTGAAAATACTATTAAATTTTAAATTCTATTTCTACCTACACTTTTTTATTAAACTTCTACTTTCTGTTTTCATTGTGATTACTCCACTATCCTTTAAGGTCACTAACCACGTCATGGTACTGAAATCAACATTAAAGTTATCAGCAAGTACTCAAGGTTTATCAGCAGTTTACCGCTGTCTGTGTCACTAGTGCCGATGCCTCTCTACCCTCATAACAGAGAAAATCTTCATTTAGAACTTCAAGAGTTTAAAAACCAAAGTTAAAAATTGAACATGTTTCAGTTTGTGCTTTTATGTAGAATAAAAAATGGCAATGCTCAAACTTTGCATGGTAAATCAACCAATCCTAATAGCTATCAGAAAGACGTGCCTCATAGTAAATCAGGAGAGGAACAAAAATTGCAATAGTGTGGATACTTAACATCATTATGGTAACTCTAACTTGAAGTGATGAACACTCTGTTATTTACTAGGTTGAACACTAGCGAATTTATGCCTGACCAATGTTAAAATTAACTAGCTAATTTTTTCCCATGGTATTGTTTTTTGGAAATCAGTTGTGAAATGTTGATAATTCCTGGCACAGAAAAAAGATACTGTAAAAACCACTTTTGTTTAATTTGTCCAGGTGTCACCATTCATTCTATAAATATTTACACAGTATCTGCCTATCACTTTCTGGCTTATAGGTTTACTCCTTAAATCCTTTGGTTCTTGAAAACATAAGATAGCAATAAGGAGATGCTATAGATACTCACAGAACAGATAGCCAACCTGAACCACCATACATTTGTAGAAAAGAGGAGAAGAAAATTTTGGAAAAATCCCATCAATGGCCATTTGTTGCTGAGAGCACCGGCCCAGGAATTTAACAGGGACTCGTATTCATCTCTGCCAGCTTTTCGTATCCTACAGACTTGCAAGAAAACTAGGCTTTAGGTGCAGAAAAGAAACAATAGCTGTTGGACCAAAAATATGAAGAAGACTACCTCTGAATATAGATGTAGCTGTTCTCAGAGAACGTAGAGACTAAAGAGCCTTAACAGAATGTGTTTCCTCCTGATACAGAGGGGCAGCGTTTTAGAACATCTGAGCTCCAAGACACTAGAATATTGCTTTCCAAAACAGGACGTGGTCATCTTTCATATTTTAGGGCTTTTGCCTCCACATCTTTCTATTCCTGAGATGTCACTCCTTATTTATCCATCCCTAAAATGTCCCTTCTTCCTTGTCCACTCAGAAAACTCCACATTACTCCACAATAATCACCTTAGTCAACTCATCTTTGATGTTTTCCCTGACTCCCACCTCATTCCTAAGAATCTGTCTTTGTCCACCCTGAGACACGCGTATACCTTTGTTATGGGGAATGCCCTAGTACTTCAGTGCCCTCTCCCGACAGGAAATTACTACTGTAAGGTGAATATATAAAGTGGTGCTAGGATGGATGAATACACTGAAAGTGAAAATATACTTCAGTTAAAACTTTCAAATCAGCACAGATCACACACATTCAAATATTGTTGTAAATAGATCAAATAAAGTGGATTTTGTATAAATATAGTAATAATACTGTCAGGGATGATAAGAACTATGTGAAAAGAGACCCCAGAATGTATTTAAATGAGACCACTGGATACTTCAGAAATAGCCCTCAGCTTTTGCACACACTTAGACCTAGTTTGGTCAAATCATTTTGATTTTTTTTACAAGACCCTAAAGAAACAGATGGGTAAAGCTCGACTTTTTAAAATTTTATAATAACAAAGTCTAAAACAATATGAGATAAACAGCAGATGTGTTAATATCTAATTTGGCATATAAATCACCAACATGAAACTTCTGTGTTACGGATTATCCTTTTGCCGAATATTGATTGCTAAATTTATTGTGACATTAAGCATTCAGGTAGCTCTTGCCAATGTGGGAAAACATATTGGCAAGTGAAATTTACGACAAGAGTTAGAGCAGAAGAAAAAAACCTGCCTTGACTCTTCCTTCCTCTTTTTAGAAGTATATATGTTATTCATAAAGTCTAGATAACCTGTTGATTAGCTAGGAGTAGATCATTCTTCAAAATTTTTGAGGGCTTCCCCAGATTTGCATGTATTATCAGCAGAATGCATGCAGCTGGCTATCAAATAATCAGAAGTAAATGGTAATGATTTCTTTGCTGTCAAAGTGCAGTGCCCCAAATTGGAGCTGTGAAGGAGACCAAACTGGCTGATTCATTCTCCTAAGTTCAGAAATGCTGAAGGCCACACAGAGTCCTAGTGACAGTGGTCTGTAGGCGAGAGTCAGCAAACATTTAAGGTGGTGCCGTGTTATCATCACCATGCAGCCTCATAAAATCAAGGAAATGCAGTGAAATTACAAAGCTTTTGGAGCACCCTCCTAAAAGCTCTGAAGTTGAAAGGTCTTACTTAGCTTCATGCAGTTGTGCTCTATATACTTCTCAAAGTTGTAGGCATAACAAAATAAAGGAATTTGAATGTCCTTCTAAAAATTCTAAATCCCTATAGGAAACTGTGGTGTCAAGATTATTTTATTATCGCTGTTCTTAAAATAGACCAGTAATGACAGATGAGGAAATGCTCTAAATAAATTTTTGTTTGTTTCTCAAACAGGAATAGAGCTGGTGTCATCCCTAGTCTTCAAGGAAACAAACATACAGTGAGCATGTACTATCTCAAAAGTAATTTGGCAGGTATAATGGGTAACACAGAATTTAAAAGGTCCGTAAGGGCCTACAGTATAGAGCAGTAGGGGCAGACACATGCCATAGCAGGCTGTTTGTATCACTGAAAGCTCTAAAAGATTTGTCGTCACTGGTCTAGAGATTCAGTCTTATCACATGACTGTTTTCTCATAGCCAAATGCTTCATATGGAGAGGCTTTCTGCCACATCAGTAAATTGGCACTTCATACCCACCATATTGAAAGTAGCAGTGCCCTGGTAAATCAGAGCTTTGAAAAGCCCCAGTGTGTAGCATTTGTGAATTTTCATGGTCTACATACCACCATCCTTGGTGGATTGCATGTTATCAAGAGGAAGATCCTGAGCGCAGAGTTATGAAGAGATGTGCACAAGCTCTCAAAGGCGGGCACTAGCCAGCTGCAGCTCGTGACTGGTTTGAACCCAACTGGTGAAGATGAAAAGGGACTTCTGTGCTTTGTCATTTTGCCCCAGGAGGGCTGTAAACCACGCGCAGCAATGCAGCCTTTTAGTCATCCGTTCTAAACACTGGCAGATTTTGTTCATCACCACGAGCTTGTATCCCAGGTCTACTTTAGATTCCTATACCCAAATTATGACTTGAGTGGATATAATACATGTTAATATCGTGTGTCACCTACCTCAGCAGGACCATGATCTTTGGCCCTTGTAACTTCAATGCTTCTCATACAGGAAATGCTCAAAACATCCATTGACCTCAACTAAACATAGTATTTGGAAAATACAAACTGGGATGTTACACACTCTTCCTCTGTCACATAGGCCAAAAATTATCCTCTAGTCAGAAAAGTTTATCCTTCACTCGATCTTGGCTTCAAGTGCTTCAGTATTATACTATTTCTACTTTTCGTAAACACTGAAAATTCATCTATTTCCCATTCTGTATGTGTTTATTTTTTCATTCAATATGTATGTTTTCTTCATTTGCATGTATTTATTCATTAATTTGATAAATAGATATATGGAACTTCTACTGTGAGAATAGCATTATGTTGGAGGATTTGAAGACACAGAGGTAAATAAGACAGTGTGCCAGCGGCAGTCTCCTGGGATTCCTCGGTGCTGCAGGTCCTGAGGGTTAGCGTCATCTTCACTCTAGTGGCAACATAGCTATGTCAATTCCAGACACCATATATACATGAAGTCTAGAGGAGGAAGGGTAACAAACCATTTCCTTTTTGTTTTTTCTTTCTTTCCAAGAAGAGAATGTCTCCTAGATGTGCCCACAGACTTCCATGGCAACCAACCTGATTGGTTCATACCCCCTACCCAAAACCAGAGGCCAGAGCCATGTGATTGCCAAGATAGGTGCCTAGACAAATCTTAATCAGAAGAATGACATTGGAGAATCAGTTTGAAGACCGATGGGGAATTTCAGTGTCTTATACCTTCTCTTATGATTTCTTTGTTTTCACTCATTTAATTGACTCTCTTTAATTGTAAAGCATCAAGCTTATTATGGTCACTCACTGCAAAGGATTTAAGTCAGCATGATGAATCCTGAGTTTAATTGTATCCAAATTAATCATCTTGAGCTTCCTGACCCTTTGTTTTATATCACTGTGACCCCAAAATCTCAGGAGTGAGATGATAATATCCCTTTCCTTTTCTGCTGGAACCAAACAATATTCCTAGCAGAGGCCATGGGCCCTTACTAATATTGATTCCTGTTTAGGTTTTCCATGTCTGGGCAATGAAACAAGCTGAAAGTAAATTGTGATTAAAAAATGTATTTATTTCCATGTGATGATAGTCACACAGCAAAAGATGTTGGTCATTTCTGTTTTAGTTTCACAAAATAAATGACACCCAGACCCAGACCTGATGGGTTCTGGCTTATTTATGTTATCAGGACACTATGAAGTCCTAACCCATGCTGTTTTCCTTTTCATTTTCTGGCTTAATCACTGGGGCTATCATGAGACATTTTGTAACTAATCATTTCATAGCAAAGCTCACTTACACTGGTTTGGCCTCACCAGAGTGCTCTGGAGGAAAGTGCTGATCTGTTCAGGTTGGGAGAAAAAGGGAAGGAGGTGTCAGGACTAAGCTTAGGCAAGCAGTCTGGGCCCCAGTAACAGAAGTTCACCAGGACTGAGCTCTCTTAGTAACTCCATCTCTAGGAATAATGTATATGAACAGAGGGTGTCCTCATTCCTTACTATAGGGATGAGCAGATTTTTTTTTTTAGCACTGGTTAAACCCTATTTGAATATATTCCATAACTTTGATAAAATACACTTACGTTCTAAAGGGCTCAAAGTATTAATTTTCAGGAAATAAAATAATTATCAAAACGCAGGTTAATTTTGCCATTATCACTGTATCAACTTTCAAATTGGAGGGGAGTAGGAAATTCCTGAAGCTTTTCCAAACTCAAATACTTATCATGATAAGTATTCTAGGTAAATGAGGGTAAAGCCAATGCTAGTAAAGGAAATGATTCACTGACATTAACAATACTGGGATTGAGTGAGAAAATTGGATGATTTTTGATAGATTCAGAATCTAGTCATGTGTTATAGCGTTTTCACCATAATAAATGCTCTGGTTCTGACCTAATTATTTGCACTTGACTTCATGTGGTTTATATCAAAGTTGTGTGCTGAGCAGATCTAATGCTAATGATCACCAGGTACAGGAAATACCTGGTCATTTTCATGTGAGCCACGAGCATTAATTTGGTCAGTGGTCTAATTCACCATGGACTGAATTAAGGTCACTCAGTCTCCTCTAAGAAACCCAAATGAGAGTTGAGCCATGACCTTTGGCAATGTGGCAAAATTCAAATGGCGGCCGAACACCTTAAATAACCAGTCTCATAATTTTCTGTAGCAAGTAATATAATTTATTTGTGAAGATATACCAGAACACCTGCTACTCTGGATTTAACTCAAAGAGCATTCACTCTAATAGAAATTTCATGGAAGAAATTCTTTTCAACATCAGAAAACAAGCAAATTTTATTTTGTGGTATAAGTTCTCTCTTTGGCCTTATCTGAATCTTATTATCTTATATTTATTTAATCTAAGCATACACATTTAATAACTCATAGTCTTCATCCATCAGTAGGTAGTTGGGAAGAGCTTAAGAGAAGAGCAAATTATTGACACCTAGTTTGGGAGCTCCAGTAACTCCTAGGGGTTACCACTCCATAATAACCGTGCCGCACCATGGAGCACCCCACCCAGAATTGGTATACCAAGAGCCACCAAGTCAAGATCCACCTTAGGGAGCAAAACTAAGGATACAGCCTCCATCCTTTGCTTGATAGAGCTGTGCTGGTTGCTGTTGGTAGAAGTCTCTTGCTTGTGACATTGATTTTCTGCTCAGGTGAGAGGGACAAAAACAAATTCAAAGTTTGTGGATAAAAAAAGGAAAAAGCTTACTGTAGGTGCTTAGTTTGAATAAGGTTTGTTTGCTGTGAACTTCATATGGAACTTTGATTGCCATTTTGACTGTGTTGGGAGACAAGGCCTTTACGAGGTAATTAGATTGTTAAGGGGCGATTAGGCCTTTCTCCTTTTTTCTGTGAGTTCCCACTCTCTTGGGACTGGACTTGGACAAGAGTAGATTATTATAAAATAAGGCTACTCTTCAGATTTTGCCTCTTTGAAATGCACCAACTTGCCCTTCCACTTTCTATCATGAGGTGAAGCACACAAAGCCCTCGTTGTCACCGTACTCTTGGACTTCCAGAAACATAAGCCAAAGTAAACCTCTTTGATTCATAAATCACCCAGTCTCAGGTATTCTGTAATAGCAGCAGAGAGCCAACTGAGACCTTAGGAGGGGAGTGTGAAAAGGGAGGAGGAGTCACATAGATTTCACTTGGATATGGAGAAGTAATTTCCTAGTAGCATTTGAGTTTTTCTCAAAGTTTATACATGATTTGTAAATAATCAAGCTTTATTTTCCAACATTGGATTAAAAAGAGCTTGTAAGACAGGCATTGAGAACTAACACATGAAATTTTAACACTAACACTATCTATTCTTCTTCACAGGAGTTTAGATTTGATCGTTTTGTGGAAGATGGTAAGAAGAAAACCACATTTTACAAAAGAGGGAAAAAGCTGAAATCTTATTTAATACCTTTTGGATTTGGAGCCAACAAATGTCCAGGCCGGTTTTTGGCAATTATGGAAATTAAGCTATTGTTGCTTGTATTATTAACTTGTTTTGAGTTAGAACTAATTGAAAACAAGTCTATAAAACTAAAGTACACACGATTGTTTTTTGGTATTCAGCATCCAAACTCTGATATTTTATTCAGGTATAAAGCAAAATCTTAGAGAAGCTAAATGAGAAGAAAAAAATCAATCTAAATGAATCTAAACTCTTCTCTTTTTAATTTCTGCTAATGTAATCGCTATGTTCTTTTGTTTAAAGAGTTCAAGTTTATATTTTATCTAAGGTCAGGTTTAGTTTGTACTTAGTCACAAAGACTGTCATAAAACAAAACGAGATAGTAGCATTAAAACAGGCATCAAATCAACTTCATGATGATAAATTCAAAAAGCTTTGGCAGAGGGGAGTTCTACTTACTGTCATTTTCACCTGTTATAGTAAATGTACCTTCACAGCAATAATTTAGTACTGTGGTATTTTTAACTCACTCAAATTCTTCTTTCATATATGTAAGTACATTTTATGTACTTTTGGAAAGTTGTGCTGGAAATGGACAGAGTCTAACAAATTCCAAATTCTCAGAGAAGGAAATTAAATTTCCATGAAGTACACTGGATGAAAATGTTCCCTTAAAATGTAATATCAATAATATCTTATTGCCAGGGTACGTTTGCATTAAATGAGTTTTGCAGTAGATTAAATGCTTCAGCTTCACTTCAATATTTAATCATCCGTACATTTACTTTGTATACTGTGTCTCAATAGAATGAAGTTTTATATTATATAACATCTCCAGTATTCAAGTTAGATGCTGATAAGATTTAATGTATAAGAAAACACAAAACCTATAACATGTTCAGCAGTTGCCCTTCACATTAGTATGAGGTTTATTAGAGGACCAAATGTCGAAACCATTGACTGTCGCATTTGACTTTAGTATAAAATAGAAGCATTATGCCAATCTTGAGGTGACCCCTTTGCTAAATTCTTCCATTTGTATAAATTAAGAAAATAGTAGTATTTGTTCTTGAGTTCTCACCTTTTGGACTTGGGGTTTATTTGTATTCTTTTTAATTATAGCATTGTATAATACCATTAAATTTCATATGAAATGATGAAACTTCTTATAACAGATTACCAAGGATGGACACTTAATGTAAATGTTGTTACAATAGGTAAATAGACAAGGCAGGCAGTGAAGCCTAGTTATTCAGCTGCATTAACTGAAAATTCTAATAGTTAAGAAATTTGCTGTTTTTTTTTTTAAAGAAATTGGTTTTTAATTAGAGATGGCAAGAAACGAGTAGGTAAACCTTTAGAAATGGGGAAGAGGATCAGAGGAAGGAGAAGAGAAACAGAGAGGGGGATAATGGGATTAAAAATGATCAAGATATGTTAAATATATATATTCTTACCATTCTGTATTAATTATATGCACTAAAAATTGATTTTTAAAACAATATTAAAAATATTTTATAGTTGTAGTATAGCATTTATTTTGCATTACTGAAGTACTTGCTTTGAATGCTCCATTAGTGAAGCTCTGCTTGTAATCTGTTTTTGATTATTAAAAATGCTGTATCAAATAAAAATGCTTTACTTTCACCCTTGTGATTTTTACTTTTTAAAATTTATAATCATATAAGTTTATGTGGTATAAAACCATGTTATGGTTATGAATACAATGTGTAATAATAGAATCAAGCCAGGTAACATATCCATCACATCAAATACATAATGTGTTTTGTTATAAGAACAGGTAAAATGAATTCTACTGCTGTGCCATAGAACTCAAATTTTTAAAAAAGATAAAGAAAAGTTATTCATCTTAACTGGGATTTTATACCTTTTGACCATCAACTCCTCATCCTTCCCAAACTCTAACCTCTGTTGCTTCTACCCTACTTTTGCATCTCTAAGTTCGATTATTTTGGGTTCCATATATAAGTGAGAACATACTGAATTTGTCTTTCTGTGTCTAGTTTTATTTCATTTAGCATTATGTTCTCTAATTTCATCCATGTTGCTGCAAATGACAGAATTAATTTCTTTTAAAGGCTGAGTAGTATTCCATTCTATGTAACTATCACATTGTCTTTATACATTCATCCATAAATGAGCATTTGGATTAATTCCATAACTTGACTTGTAAATAGTGCTCCAATGAACATCAGAATGTAGATGTCCTTCAGCAAATTGATTTCAGGTCTGTTGGGTAAACATCAGTAGTGAGATTACTGGATGTCCTCATTCTGTTTTGTTTGGTTTGTTTTTTTCTTTAGTATTTGGATCCTTCTTTTCTTTTTCAGATCATTTTCTTTATTAGTGCATGTTTGCAATGTATAACGTTTATATTCCTTGTGGGTAGTTGGTACACGTACATAACATAACACATCTTAATTCATTTTCTCATCCCCTTCTCTTTTCTCCCTTCCTGTTCCATCCGGCCCTCATTCTTAACAGATGGTTTTGCTGGGTGCACAAGTCTAGGTTCATAGAAGTGTCTTTGTAGCTCTTTGAAGATATTTCATGTTCTTAATGTTTCCATTCTTGTTGTTGAGTGGTTAGCTGTCAGCCAGCTTAATTATTCAGTAGATCGTCTACTGCTTGCTTCTATTTTAATATGTCCATTTTGTTGTTGATGTTCTTAGTTTGTACTGATCATGCTTGCATATCACATGCTGCTTCTTAAATTTGAGAAAAAGTCTTTCAACTATGGAATGTTCTTAGCCATTCTCTCTTTGAATATTATGTCTCTCAGACTCTGTAGTAGATCTTCTCATGGTATACACCATATTGTGTGGCATTTTCCCTTATAGTTTTTATGTCTAACTTACATTCAAGGTAATTTCTTCAGACCTGTCGTCCAGTTTCTTTTCGTACAGTATATCCAATCTACTCTTTAACACCTCCATTGAATTTGTTTCTTATTTATTTTAATCTCAGGTAATGATACTTCTTACATGCTTTAGTTCATGGCATACAATTGTAATTGCCCCAAACAAGGCCCTTTATTTACTTATTCTATTTTATTGCTAACCCCTAGTGTGCTAACCCCTACAGATTTTTTTATCTGTATGTTTTTATAACATATATATGATGATTTTGAGTGCATGTTTTTAATTTACATAAATATATTGTCCATAAATCATACACTTCTCCATTTTCTTATTAAGCTTTAGGTTCTTAAAGATACAGCTGTATTGTTTCATATACGTGTACTCTTTTGCTCCTAAATGCAGCATGGTATTCCATAATCTGCACTTACAATGTTTTAATGCTCCATAATGGACCCAGTGATGGACTCTGTGTTGGTGGGGCAGTTATTGTTGGAGAGAGGCCAAGGCAGAACTTCGAAACTCCTGCCATCCTCCTACTATGGTGCTCAGCTTCCCTCAGCCTTGGGCTGCTATAAACCCTGTCTCCAAACACACACATTTAGTCCATGGCAGTCTTCATTCTAAGACTTTCTAAATTTTTTCTGTTCTATTCTCATCCATCCAGTCCTCTCTCTCCAGTGAGGTCTGCACCAGTGACGATGAGTCAGGATGCCAGCCTGCAACTGGTCAGCCCTCTGCTTTCATTTGCTTGAGCTTGCTAAGTTCATTGATTACCATTTTCAGTTTGATAATTCTCTTTTCTTCTACATGTCCACCGTTTTTTTATATCTTGTTCCTTCATCAGACCCTCAATGTCCTCTTTCTTTAACTATGTTAAGAAAACATACTGTGTATTCTGTAGCTAATATTTCGAATTCATTGGTGTTTTATGAATCTGATTCCGTAGTTTTGTTTCGTTTTATTGGTATTGTTGATTTTTCTTTAACTTTTCTTGGAATTGCTTGAATTTTGAGTCTGTGTTCCTTGGAATTTTATCTCTAGAAGTGATTTTAAGGCCTGGGTTTAAAATTCATTCCTCCAGAGAGAATTTATGTTTGCTTTTGTCTGACTACTGAAGTTATCAAAGTTAGAGCACAAGAAATGTTTCAGCTTGAGTATTAGAGAGAGAGAAAAAAATCGTTATATAGATATTGTGAAATCTATCCCTAAATCAGGTTGTCTTAGTTACTTTCTCATTGCTGGGACAATTTTGTCTCATTGCTGGGACAAAATACCTGACACCCACAGTTAAAGAAGTTGTTTATTTTAGCTCACATTTTGTAGAGGTTTCAGTCCATAATTGGCTGGCAAAGCAGCATGGCAGAGGGCCATGGCAGAGGAGAAAGAGCTCATGGCAAGGCAGGCAGGTGGTAGAGGGCCATCAAGGGAGGAGGAAAGATGTGTATATAGACCCTTCCAGTCCATGCCCACAGCGACCCCCCTCTTCCCACCAGACTTCACCTCCCACTATAACACCCACATATAAACCATTCAGTGGACTAACCCAGTAGCACACACCCATAATCCAGTCACCTCCCAAAGCCCCACCCATGAGCACATGGGGCTTTGGAGGGACGTGTAGATAGAAGCCACAACACAGGTAGGAAGAATGCACATTATGATTAGAAATAGGAGACACATTTGTTTCTTCACTCAGAGATAAGGCTGAGGCAAGCAAATACCATAAATCTCCCAGTCTTGCTCTGTGGAACAAAGTTTCTTTCAAGCCCCCCAATAAATACGTTGGCATGGCAAGTTCTAGGCTATATGCCAGGGTCCTGCATTTCACATGTGCATGTGCACACCCACTCTTGTTCCCAGCATGGGCCTTAGGCTCATCCCTACCCATCACAAACATAACTATTCACTTTGTACTAAGATATCTACTCCACCGTATTGCCTGAAGTAGAAACCTCTATTTCCTTAAATTCAACTGCGTAGTACACTTTCATGATGTTGCAGCAGAAAGAACACAGGAAATAATTGAATTCTAATTTCTACTCAACACATACTTAGAAGTCGATATATGAATTTAGAATAGAAAATAAGCATGAAGGGATTGAGAAAAGATTACAAAAAGAAATGAAGAGTAGAACCAAGACAAAATGAGAGCCTTATGACAGAGTTGAATCCAGTGACTAAAGCTTTTATCATTAGAAAAAATATGAAGAATTAAGTAAAAAGACTTGGATTCTACCTGTGACATAACTGGTTTGTTATCATCAACAAGTCACTTCAGTGCTTCGTTGTGCTCATATGCAAAATAAAAATAAGATCTTTTTGACATCTGTTAGAATGCAGTACCAAACACAGTAACTTATCTTGGAAACCTATCTTGGAAAATATAGTGCAACATATAACTGCAAAGTTTAAAGAGATACTTAAATAATCATGTATCTTTTAAAATTATTCTTAGGCAGTTCAGGATTTAGCTCAGTGGTAGAGTGCTTTCCTAGAAAGCACGAGGCCCTGAGTTCGATCTCCGGCACCCCTCAAAAATTATTCTTAGGTACTTTGAAGGGAATAATATGAGTCAGTAGTTAATTCACAATTAATGTATTCAACAAAACATTAATTGAGCCTTTCCTCTAGCCTAGATATGATACTGTGCACGGGGTTACTTTTCCCTTTCAAGAAGACATAATTTATTAGGGAAAAATACATATACAACTAATTTATTGTGAATATAGTTGTAAGTAATAAATTTATCTCTTTAAATTCTGATTTAGAGCTAGTTCTAACTAGTCGTCCATCAGATATCTCAAAATAGTGTTCTGTAATGAGAAATTACCATGTGTAATTACATATACAGCACTTATTGTGATAATATAACAAAAATAACCAAACCCAAAAGTCGGTGAAGCTCCAGAATTTTTAGTATATGTGCTGCTGAAGCGAGCACAAAGCTCCAGAATTTTTAAAAACTGTTCTATATATTGTAAAAACTTTTTTATTAGTACATGTTTGCAATACATAATAAATCCATTCATCGTGGGGAATTGGTACATATGCATATTGCACTTTGATCCTTTTTACTGCCCATTTCCCCCACTCCCTCCTAACTCCCCATATCTCCAGATCCACTTCCCATCTCCACAGTCTGCCTTCCTGTTTTCTATCATCTGTTTTGCTCTTTAAATTACTTATACTTTGGGTTTCCAATAGAAGAGAAACCATGTGATATTGAACCTTTCGTCTGATTTATTTCACTTAGTGTTTTGGTCTCAAGGTGCATCTGTTTTCTGTGTGTGTGTGTCTGTGTGTGTGGGGTGTGTGTATTCCTTTTATATATATATATATATATATATATATATATATATATATATATATCTCCTTATATGTAAATATAAATGGATATTTTCTTCTTTATCCATTTATCTGTTGATGGGCTATGGGCCATTTCCAAGATTTAGCTATTATGAGTTGTGCTGCTATAAACATGGTTATGCATGTATCACTGTAATGTAATGTCTTTAACTCTTTGAGGAACACACACAGAAGAGGTATAGCAGAGTCAAAAGAAATCTCTATTTTTTAATTTTCTTAGGAATCTCCATACTAATTTCAATAGTGGTTATACTAGTCTATATCTCCACCAGTGATGTAGAAGATTTCTTTTTCCTATAACCCAGTTAGCATTCCTTGTTTTTTGAGTTATTAATGGTAGCCTTTCTTTTTGGAATAAGATGGGATCTCTGTGTTGTTTTGATTTGCATTTCTCTAAAGGCCAAACATGCCCAACACTTTTTCATTCACCCATTGGCCATTTGTCCTTCTTTTGAGAAACTTCTATTCATTTCAGTTGCTTGCTTTTTGACTATGTCTTTTATTTGGTGGACTCTAACTTTTTTTTAGTTCATTATGTGTTCTCAATATTAATTCTCTGCCTGAGTATTTGGGGGAAAAATTCCCATTCTGTAGGTTGTCCCTTGTCTCTGTCAATTGTTTCTTTGCTGTGCAAAAGCTCTTTAATTAGATAAAATCCAATTTGTTGATTCTTGGTGTTATTTCTTGTGCAATTAAGGTTCTGTTTATAATATCCTGCCTATGCCTACATCTTCGAAGTTTTACCTGTTTTATCTTCGAGCAGACTAAGTGTTTGTGTTTTTATGCCTAGGTCTTTGATCTGTTTTGATTTGATTTTAGTACAGGGTGAGAGTGTGAGTCTAGATTCATTCTTCTGCATGTGGCTAACCAGTTTTCCCAGCTCCCATTTGTTAAAGAAGGTATCTTTTCTCCAACATATGTCCCATCTTTTTGTTTCTACAGTTTCACCTAAGTTTTGAATTAAAGAAAATAAATAATAAACACAGTGTTACTTTATATCGATGACTAATAGTAAATACACTTTTGGTTACTTAGTGGAAGCTAAATACCCTGATGGAATTTTTAAAAAGCCATTTATCACTAAACAAGGTATGTTGATGGGAACTCTTTTCTTCCTTGTTTTTGCTTTCCTGGAAAATTTCATTATATCTTCTCCACTGTATCAAGTTTTGGATCGTATAGTAAAGGAAAAGGAGTTTCTGTGCTCAAAATTTACATGGTTACTTGTGCATATTTTTTCAGAGAAAATAATTTAAGTAACATTTCTGTTAGGCATCTTCTAATTTTAAAATGGAATCTTAAAACTCTTCAAAGACCAAGGCACGAAGTTTAGCCAGATCTAGATTTTAGTATAAAAGAATAAAAATAATTACATAAACAAGAATTTCATGACTTCATAATGTCCACTTTTTTAACCTATTAAATTTGCCAATGTTGCAAACTATTATTTACTTGCACCATGTTATTAGATGTTCATAATCATATTCTCAATTAGGAAATTACATTATCTCAATTACATGTCAAAATTATATTCCCTGTAACATTATTTTAAATTATAATAAGCAATCTCATAAAATTCTATAGTATTCATCTAAAGCAATTCTTAGTCTACTTCATAATGTTTATTTAAATCAGTGATCATTAAGATTTGAACTTTTTAATTTAAACGTTTATTTTGTTAATACTGCTTTCTAAAGTAAGTTAAATCTGGTTCATGAAAAATACAAATGCACAATTATTTAGGTGATTGTCAGTGGTTCTTTATTAAATTTTTTAAACAGAAAAGTTCTGTAAAATACTACTGTCTTGACATATTTGTTTACTCTTATCTTTTGATTTTTTTTAAAAAGACACATGAATCTGTGATTAAGCAAATTATTTTTAAAATGTGTTAAATAAATGCAAGTATTTTGAAAATATAATATTTAATATTATTTTATTTACAAAATATTAAATAAATCAACTTTTAAATCACAAATGAATGATTATTTCCTTGTTTCCCTGCTAGAAATAAATTGGAGGACAGAGGATTTGATTACAAATAGGAATTACTTGGAAAATGATTTTGCTGCCTGAATACCCATACTTCCTAATCCCTCCCCATCATATATATATATAATCTTATTTTTTATACTCTTTCTAAAAGTATTAATTGTTATATTCAGAATATTTTTCAGTATGTTTTAACTTAGGTGTTTATGTGTGAAGTAAAAATAGATCCAAGAAATATCACTAGGTTTGTATATTTTAAGCCAGCCAATCTGACTGGGCTACAAAGTTTAACAATCACCATTGTTCTGTGGAGAGAGATGTATAAGAACCACAGGAAATGGGAGAGAGAGAATTTCATTAGATGTGGACTTTGTCTTCTGCCGCTTTCTTCAGTTTACCATAGACAATAAATAAAGCTGAGTAATTTTTGGACAGTATTTTATTTATTCCATAAAACTGAAATGCAAATTGTAAACAAAGCATATAATACAGAGTGCTGTTGATGAAGATGAAATGTGATTCTTTTAGTAACTACATACAATATTTCGCTGGGACAATTAGTCTTTCCAAAAATACTCGGTGACTGACAGTGTATAGGAACTCCCCTTAGAGTCTGTTAGAAGTCTCTCAGGTGTTCCTGCGAGCAGGTAACAGAAGCGATGCTCTTCTTGTTTAATTTTTGTTTTTGTTTGTTTGAAGTAGTCAGTTCATGATTATTCATTTACCAACTAGGGTAAATTGCCCTTTAACTAGATATTCTATGAAAGAACTATCTTTGCTTTTAATCTTACTAAGACATTTACTAAGTAAATAAAAACTTGCAGAAATTTCTGGAATTAGCCGAGTTCATGTAAGTAACAATGTTCATTATCCAGTTAGATAGAGCTGGATAAAAAATACTTGATCATTATGCTGTTTTTCAAAGAGTATTTGATATTTTTATCATTAATTATTTGAAGTATATTTTATGTTCTCGATTTCTAAATGTATTGATTTCTATAAGGAGAGAAATGATATATTGCAGACTACACAGAAAATAACTCTTTAGAGATGGAATCATGAAGCATTTTATGTCCCTTACAGCAACTTGTGCTTATAGGAGAAACTAGAGGAATGGAAGTGAAGGTATTACTATCTAATGATTCATCCTTGAGTCAGATTTAAACATTTGTAAATGTAAAGCATGCACCAGGAGATTTTTATTTGCTTGCAAAAGAATACTTCTAGATAAACTTTATGTATAAGAACTAAGAACTAGCCGTTGTAGTTAACATAAAATGTATGTCATTATTACCTGACCAGTGACTCAAACATTAATGAAAGCTTTTGTCTTCTATTTTTTAATTGTTTCAATGAAAAGTACCTTAATTCTATATTCTAAGAATATAGAATTCTAAGTATATTTGAAGTTTTATTAGTACCTTTAAGTGGCATATTCTAAAGAAATATTTGAAATCACTAATACTATACATACAGTATTTCCTTAGTTTTGTAAATTAGTTATGCATTTTAAAAGAACTTTAGTTTGAGCTAAATTAGGCTTACATAAAAGTCATAAAAATACTTTTGATTTTTAAATAATGGAATACATTAGACTGAACAAAACAAAGCTTGCCAAAAAAATTAAACTAAGGAAGGGTCCTAGGACTTAACCAGTTGGAGATATTTACTAATCTTTGACCTTTAATAATCATTCATTTCTATTTCATAAATCAATATACTGTAAATAGCAGTTGAGTTACTGAGTTAAATTGAATACTGTGTCACCTATATCCTCCATAGTTCATGTAATTGTTTATGCTTTCATAAAAATAATTTTCTAAATTGTACAGAGTTTAATTTGTTAAACAGGTATAGATTTTTTAAAAATTTCACTTTCTTGAGAAACCTACACTTTAGGTATATGTATACCTGGTGCTTCTCCAAAAGAAAATTAATACGGTATAGAGACCCAGATAGTAATTGGCCCCCTTTCCTGCTACATCAGTCATTTAATAAATAGATGTCCTATCCTTTTCCATGGTGTTTCCTGCTTCTGCAGAGGCCCGACTAGGAACATCCTTTCCTTTCATGGAAATCTCAGATGAAGGATACATCTTCAGCTTGACATGCAAATTTTGACCGAAATACTGAAGAGAGACTGTAAATGTAACTACCTACTCGAACAGACAATGCAGGATTTAATGTTTTAACCAGGTATGTATATAATCTTACCCTTTCCCACAGTAAGATATTATTTGTTTTCTCTTTTCAAAGAGTAGATAAGGATATTTAACAGAGAAACCCTTGCACCAAATTCTTCAGTAATTGCCAGAGCAAAACACATGTATAAAAAGAGGGTGGACCATGAAGCATTTTTATGTTTAAATCTAAATTCTCCTCTCTAAAAACCTCTATTAACATAGCAGATTTGAATTATGACCATCCTCCTAATAAAAAATAAAACCTTTAATATTGAGAAACATTTGTAAATAATAGATCCTTTAAATATCCCTGAACTTTCATCTAAACTTATAAGGAGAAATAATAATTGCTTTATATAACCACTCATACCATTTTAACATTTGATGAAGATGTTAATTTATGGTTGGTTAGCAGTTTATGGCTGTCATTAGTTTTTCAGTTTGGTCCACATTAGAAATCTATTTTTCTTTTTTATTTTAATCTGAGACAATTATACAAAGATATGGTTATGTTTTATCTAAAATGTATCATTCTACTATAGCATTTCAAATTATTCACAGATCATAGTTCTTATATGTGCATATATGAATTTAAAAATACAGCAATAAAATGCTTGAAACAGATCATAAATTTGCTTCATATTTTATTGCATCTCTGATTCAGGTTGAGAAGACAAGGGCAACTATGATCTTTGGGAAAGAATTAACTCTTTCTCAGACTGAAGGAGAATGCTATCACGTTGTGCATAATTAAAGCCAGCTTCTCCACCAAAGCATCCTCGCATATTGTAAGCTAGGTTTGTCCATCATCTGTTGGTGGGGGCAGGATGACAACTGCAAAATCCTCTTTCCCTTTGCAGTCTAACCTTCCCATCCCAGTCATTTCCTTGTCAAATCTTTTAATCTATATTTCTGTATTGCCTCAATTAGTGAACACTGGAGAAGAGAAAGACAGTAAAAGTGCCCCCCTCCCCCGCCCCGGCCCGGTTATTTTGCAACAAGCCAAAACCAAATTCAGTTTAGGAAAAGTGATAGAATTTAACTCAAATCAAACTTCAGGAAATGGAAGTTAAGAGTTTTCTGCCAAAATGAGGAAAGAGTTCTTAGGGGTTTAAAATTGGAGCACTTTTTCAAAATTCCTGGACTTGGCAGAGAGCTGCATAAAAGCCCGGCAGCGTGAACCCGCCCCCATCCCACTCCGCTGTGGTGCAGGATGGCTAAATTCTAAGGACACCCTTAAAAGAAAGTTCAAGGCAAAGTCTCTCAAGTTTGTTTTGTCGCGAGAAACTCGGAGGTTAAATGGCAGTAGCGCTGGCAGGAAGGGCCTGAAGAGCTAGTCCCAGGGAAGTCCGGGGAGAAAAGGCGCTGCGCTCCCAGTCCCGCCGGTGGGGCGCGTGCTACGCTCCTCTTTCGGTTTGTCTGCAGCCCCCAGCTGGCCGGCCTCCTGAAAGGCCTCCTTTTTCCGCCTCCGGCCTTGCTAGCTGCCGCATACAAACCCTTGCCCAGGACCCGTCAGAACCGGCCTCCTTGTCATCCTGCCTAAAACCCTGATTCTAGTAACCACATCTGTGGACCACAAGAGCCAGAGATCTGCTGGGGCGAAAAGGAGTCTCACCCTGAAAGTTGTTTCTACTCTCAAACCGAAGTCGCAGTCTCCTGGTTTTCCCACTTACTCTGCCTAATGCTTGATTTAAAAGGCCGAGTTTAAATCAACCTGCAGCTCATTGGCTTGGCAAATCCAGGAGCATTAGAGTTATAAATGCTAACGCAGAGCCCACCAGAGGCAGGCTCAATTGTTTTGCCAACACAACAAAAATGTTAATTGATGTAAAGTTGCTTGACACGTGAATAATTTAGTACGTCTGCATTCTAATTAAAATAAAACTTATTTATGGTTCTGATGTTTAGATTTGCCGACTTTGTATTGAAGCCCCGATGTCTAGTCGACTCCCCCCACCCTCCCCAGCGGAATCACATTCTCACTGGAGGTTTGACCAGAGAGCTTTTCCCGACCAGGACTCATTACCTCCCGCGTTGCAAGAGCTCGCTTTCCGATCTCCACTAGCTCGTGCAGAACCGCCACAATGTGCTGCGAGCCGGGAAGTGAACTCTCATCATTATTTTTCAAAGTCTAGAAGTGTATTATCCCTTTTCCTAGTAGTAATTAGTTACCATAGCATCTAATACATAAATGTGCCCAAAGCACACCATTAACAGTTAAACGGAGGATTCAATTTAACACATGATGATATCTTTCGTAAGTCATTACATTGCAAAAGTCAGTGCCACTCATCCTGGAGCTGTCGCAGGGTCGGGGTCACGTAGAAAAGGTCTGCTTTGGCGTCGGAGATCAAAAGGGAGTGGAAGAGAGAATTCGGTGAGTATCTGTCTTCCCTGGGGCCTGTTGGCCGTGAGAATGTATAGAAGGAGAAAGATGTCAGTGTAATACGCGGGCTTGGAGGAGTTACCCAGTTGCACGACTGAAAAGGCACTGGAGAACTCAGGCACAAGCACCACCAAGGGAGGGAAGGAGGAGTCATGGAGGGTTCAAAGTTGATCATTTATTGGTGCTGTAGTAGTAAATAAAAAGGTGAAAACTTCTGTTGATGCCCAGAGTCAAGTTGAGGAAAAGAGGGAAGTAGAACTGAAAGGCCAAGTGGAGCTCTAGTCTCAGTTCCTTAAGAAACCTGAGCAGAGATCAGCCCAAAGGGGTGCACCTGGGAGCAGTGGCCCAAGACTTCTGGCTGGCCTTTATACTCTGGCACAAGCCGCTCTCTTAGGTGCCCAGGCTGTCTGATGGGGCCAAGTGCACAGTCACCCATTCGTACTTGGACTCTTGGATGCTCCATGCTGAACAGACATCTGGGGCCATTTATGTGTGGCCCAGCTCTCCCAGACTAGGCAGAACCTCAGAAGCAAAGTGGGCCCAGGGCAGAGATAGCTTGTCTGGAGGGGGAAAGAGTTGCTCTTCCAACCTCCAGTTTCTTGCTCCAAAAATTGCTGTTGAAGACTTTTGGAAAGGTTGGAGTTAGGGCGGAAAGAGCCACTTAAATAAATCTGAGGACCCCTCCCCTGTTCTTCCAGATGTCCCAGGCTTATTCCTACAACCATATGTTGACCAACTCTTGGGTCTTTAAAGAAGGTTGACTCGTCTGAAATTGTGAAAATGAAAATACAAAGCATTAACCCTGCTACATTTCATAGTTACAACAATTCACCTGACATTTCGATTTATCCTCACATCCCCTTGCTGTTCCCACTCTCACCCATTTCCAGTCTCTTCAGGACTAAGACCTTGAGGCCTATTGGTTAAAGGGTGAGAAGAAGTATTTTTTTTTCTGAAGTTCAGAATTTGTTATTCTGTTCAATTTCTAATAATAGTTGAACAGTACAGAGGTTGCAGAGGAAGTATTTCAAGGAGGTCTTCTTAACAATGAGAAATATTAAGCAGTAAATCTTGTAGGGAATGTGTCCCCTTACAATGTTAATATGTAAAAGAGAGAAGAAAAACACCCAAACGGACTGGTGGTGGCTGTGGTTAATTCCTAATCAGAATGATGGACAGCAGGGCCAGAACAATACAAACTAATGGCTGTGTTGCTGATCACTTTACCCCTTGATTAAAGACACCCAATTATGGCGCAGAACAGTGTCGTAATTATGTTTCTTAATCACATCCAGGAGGTTTAATTGCCTTAACGATGTGTTTCATTAAATGAATTTAGGTATTATAGTCGACAGTTTTCATACACAGTTGTTTTCAAATTAACATAATATTAGACATCGTCATGGAAATTGTTTTAATAATCATAATTAGATGCACCCAGGCTTTGTCTGGTAAATGCTGAGAGACAGGTCTCCTCCTGCCTGGGGGCTGCCCTGGTCTCTTCCCTCTTTCTACCCCCACTCCCACACTAGGAGGCCTCCAGCTTCAAGGCCCTTTGCTGTTATGTTTTCTGAAAAGTTACAGGTTCTGATTAATCTTCTTTGATGGCAAGTGGAGCAGAAAATATCCTCCCTCACCCCCCACTAAGTTTGATGGCATTTAGGGATATCTTTATGAGCTGAGGCTACACGGACAAAAATGCCTTTAGCACACTGGGTCCAGAGAAAACACTGTAACTTCTTTACCACTATATCACCACTGTGGTCACCACCATCTCCACTACTTCCACTACAATGCGAATTACACCTTTTACATTTGAGGGCAATATAAATGTCCAAATACAAGCAAGTATGGCCTTCTTTAGTTGAATCCATGCCCAACCCAATCCAAACACCTAAAAATTTCTTTAACAAGTGACACTTATGGCAAGCTCTGGAAATCTCAATAGGCATTATTTACACTAGTATAATTCAACCCACTTGATTCTTTTGTCACAGAAAGTGATGTAATTAAATCAGTGATCAGAAAATCCAAATCCTTCTCATTTTCTTGGCCTTCAACCATTTGGAGGTAGGAATTTTGCTTAAAAACTTTAAGAAACTTTACCCACTTTGGTGGCCCCTTGAATGGATATAATGCCATACAAGTGGAAAAGAATTTCGAGGAGAGCACGGCCTTCTAAATTCATGCCAACACCCAGGAGCTCTGGACCTCTTCTGGGTCCCATCACTGACCTCGTTCACGGCTCTTCCTTGGCCAGGCTCGGCTAGTGTCCTTTTAACAAGTAAAAGAGTGAACTAGGGCTACTCCGAGTTATGCATCCCTGACAAAACTTCAGTTCCACCTTCTCTGAAACTCCTTTTTACATTCCAAGCAGAGAGTAACACAGAAAAGAGGTGATTACTCCTTCCACAAAGCACAGCATAATAAAACGTTTGATCAAAATACTTTAATAAAGATTCTTTCTGACATAGATACATATACAAATGGTCGTACATAGCTGTCATTGTCTGATTGACCTATTTAATATATATATCATTCTTTTACACATCCAAAGCCCACCAACAGATCCACACAACTCCCAACTCACCATCCAACCTGACAAACTGAATTTGTATTATCTGCAAAGGAGTGGAAAATAGTAGGACTCCCATTTTTTAAAAAGGTTTTCTTGATTTTCATAGGATGGAAAGGCAGGCAAATAGCCATGCAAACTAAAACTGAAAGCTCACTTTGGGTAAATAGCTTCTTGCTCTTCCTTACTTTTATTTTATTTCTTTTTAAATTTTTTTTAGAAAAATAACAAAGGATTTCACACCATAGGCAAATCAAACTAGTCTATTAACTTAAATAATTCTTCACATTTAAAATAACTTATATAGTACATATATATTAAAAGCAATTAAATTAGACCTTTTAAAAATGCACAGCACACCTTGGAAAAAATATTTGCTAAGCATGTTCTTACTTATATAGGAGCTATTGCTGTGATGTTTCTTTCCCTTTTGGAATGCAAATAAGTCCCCTTAAAAAAAGAGATCAATTAATTCATCAATTAAGAATACACCTTTCCTGTAATTTTTGGACTGAAGCAATTTATTAAAGCTCAATTTAAATACAGGGATGATGCAACTGAAAATATCCAGGTGACCTTTCATAAACCTAAGCAGCTCAGATACATCAATATTTCTCTTCATACTTGTTGGCAAATAAACCTTTAAACACTTGGCACATAGTATAAGTTAATCTATAAAACAGAATTTTAGAGGCGTTAAAAAAAATCTGCACATAAGACCCATGACCTTAACACATGATAAATACTGTTGATGTGGAAGGGTCATTGAAGAATAACAAATAAATATCATGAATTGTTAATACATCATTGCAGAGTAGAAAGTAACAAGGTGCACATAAATATTTTTAAATGCAAGTCTTTCAGCCACAGTTTTTCATATCACTCTCGCCAAAACTTTGAGCATTTTCACAGGATTAAAGTTCAGAGACAATAAAAAATACAAGTCTTTCATAACAACATGTCTCTCCCCCCCACCCTCCCGCACTTAAATAAGTCTGCAATTCAAGTTTGCTCCTGGCTCAGAATCAAAATTTATTTTCAAGTGCCCTTTCTGATTTGTCTGAATGAATATTCTGTCCCACCTGCCTTCCAACTCTGGGCTTCTCCTCTCCCCTTCCCCCGCTAGCCAAATTCACAATTATTAGTAGGATTAGTATTTTGCCATTCAATACTCTCCAAGCTTAATAACCAAGCACTACGTCTCAACTTTTTTTTTTTTTTTCACCTTTAAGGAAAACTCCGCTTCCTCGCCGTCTAGGCTGTCACCAAAGTTGCAACTTTTCTGAGAAAAACAGGCATCCACACTCCATCCCAACTCCACCTCCCTCCCTCCCTCCCCACCCCAAAGACCGAGATTCTGGGGATGTCAAGGCTAAAAGTCCCGTTTGTCTCTGATACTTCTCAGTTCTTGCCTCTGCTTTTGTTTGCTCTGCAAGTGCTTCGCTGCTAGGAGAGAACCAAAATAAAAGGGGTGGGGAGCAGCTTTTCGCGTTCCTCTAGCTTTGGGGTCGGTCTTGTGTTTTTCAGGGGTGTGTTTAAGGCTTCTCCGTGCACTGTTTGCAGAGGCTGGAGGAGACGCTGTTGAACAGGGCGCACTTCTCCGGGCAGGAGGCGGCGGGGGGCAGCCCGGCGCTGAACGGGTAGCCGGCCGCCTGCTCGTAGGCGCCGAGCGCCGGGTGCAGGGCAGCGGCCGCCGCCGCCGCCGCCGCCGAGCTGGGCAGGGAGGCTGCCGAGATGGCCTGGCCCTGGTTGAGGTAGGCGACGAGGCGCCGCATCTCCTCCAGGGCCTGCGCTTGCATAAGGATGTAGTTCTTGGCGAGCAGCAGCGTGGCGATCTTGGAGAGCTTCCGCACGGAGGGGCTGTGCGCGTAGGGGATGACCGCGCGCAGCTCGTCCAGCGCGTCGTTCAGGTCGTGCATCCGCCGGCGCTCCCGGGCGTTGATGTTGAGCCGCAGCGCCTTCTGCTCTTTGGACTTCTTGCTGCTGCCCCCGCCGCCGCCGCCGCCGCCGCTGCCCCCGCTACTCCCGCCGCCGCCCGGGCCCCCCGGGGGGAGGCTGGCGCCGCCGTGGAGGTGGGCGTTGGAGCAGCCCTCCGCCGCTTTGGCGGCACCGCCGCCGCCGCCCGCGCCCGGGGAGGCCCTCGGGTCGGCGCCCCCGGCCCGCAGCACCAGCTCGCAGCGGCCGTCGCTGTCGTCGTCGGGGCTCTGCTCGCCGCCGCTGCTCTCGGCTACCGAGCCTCGGCTGGCGCTCTCGCCGTACTTGAGGCACAGGGCGGCCCCGGCCGGCAGGCTGCTCAGGCCGGGGTCGCCCCCTACGCCCGCCGAGCCCGCGAGCAGCCCGGGGACAGTCACCCCGCCGCCGCCGCCGCCGCCGCCGCCGCCGCCCGCGCCGCCGCCTCCTCCTCCGGGCGGCGGCAGCAGCAGCCCTGCCCCCTCGGGGTCAGCCGGCTCGAAGCAGCCCAGGGGCGACGAGGAGGACGACGCCGGGCGTTCCCGAGGCGGCGGCGGCGCCAGCGACAGGTCCATGCCCGGGGGCGTGGAGCGGAAAGCCGCCTCCAGGCGCTTGGCGGCGGAGGCGCCCAGGCTCTTGTGCAGGAAGAGGTCGTCTTCGCCCGCGGCCGCCGCGCCGAGGTGCAGCCCGCGCTCCATGGTCCGGGCCCGCCGCGCCCGCGCCCGCCACCGCCGCCGCTCGGCTCGGGAGTCGGGCGGCCCCGCAGACGCTCGCGAGCCGGGCTCCGCGAAGAGGGGCTGCGGCGCGCGTCGGTCCCGCTGCTGCCGGCGGCCCGCTCCCCTTCTTTCTTTTTCTTTTTCGCCTTCCCCCGCGCTCGCCGCCTCCTCTTCTTCTTCTTCTTCGTCTCCAGCCGACGGTGCTGGCTGCTGGGGCTCACCATGGGCCGCGGCCCCGCATGGTGGGAGGGTGGGCGCAGAGGGAGTGGAGCCGCCGCCGCTCTGAGCCCAGCCCCGCGCCTCCTCTCCGCACCGTTTATCTTGCTTGGATTCACCTTCAGGAGATTTCCGGACCCATCAACCAGCCGCCGCCACAGACGGGGGAGTCCTTTACATCATTATCTCTGAGTAGGTTATTATGAAGAAGACTCGCCTGTTGGGACAGCGCTTTCTACCCAATCAGGTTAACGTTTTAATTAATAGGATTAAAACGGTAACAAACAATCGCAGGCGCTATCTGGCCGCGAGTCTGAATAGTTTCATTTCCCAGGTCTGAAGACAGGCAGCAGCTAGAGCTTTATAAAAGGCGCCTGCTCCATTATTCTGCCTGCCATCTGTATACACAGCTTAGCGCATATGTTTGCAAGGCGCTGGGTCCTGTTAGTAACCCAACAACTGCCTTTAGCTTGACATGTGTGGCGACTTTCACTCATCAATGAGCACACTAAAAGCCCTACTTAGAGTCGAGGATGTTCTTTGCTCCTTCAGCAAATTGTAGATCGCCTGCGAAGCCTGGGAGTCCCGTGAAAAGCAGACGCCCCCACCCACCGCACCCCACCCCACTCCCGTTCCCTCGACACTGCTGTCTCAGCTCTTGCTAAATTACCCTTCCAGGCGAGAATTGCTCTCCACCCCTGCTTGTAGGACGTCTAGGGTCTGATTTTGGAGGTGAGACTTTGTGGGGAGGAGGGTGGTGTTCAGGGGGTCTTACCGAAAATTAACTATAGATTTTTAGCTACTAAGACAGCAAGGCAATCGTCGCCCCAACACTGCCTTTCCCCCCACACCCTCCACTACCCATTTCCTATCCGGATGAAAAAAAAAAAAAGAAAAGGAAAATGAAGACCACGTTGATTATGCAGTCCATTTGATTTATTAAAAATAATCAGAGGAAGGGGATGGGGGTGCTTTTACAGTGCAATACAAATAACTGCTACAGTGTTGGTGATCATAAAGCACACGATTTCCCAAACACAAGAACCTGGTCTCTCAAACTTTCAAGATTAAAATGCTGATGCCTCAGAAGTGCCAACTCCGGAAGCCAAACCCTTTCACACACCAAGTGGGGGTATGTGTGCATATTAGCGGAAAAAGTAACCGCTGCAGCCAGGAAACCCTTTGGGGACGCCTGGAGCTGCCTGGGTTGTACTTGAAGGGCTAGTTAAGCGGAGCACTGTGAAAACAAGTGCTCCTCTCCGGATGGGAAGTGGTACACGCGGTCCTCTGGCTTCTGAGTTTGGGCTCTCTCAGAGCACATGGTATTTAGCAGCTTATTTTCATCCTTATGACATAAGTAAAAACAGTATTTCCCAACACCTCCAACAATTCTTTCTTGTGTGGCAGAATTACTGAAGGTTGTGCAGTTTTTGGTTTCTCTGGTTTCATTAAAAACCTTTTAATTGTGGCTTTCAGAGTTGGCCCCAGGTGTTGGACTCTTTTCATTACATTTTCCTCTAATGTGATGAAATTCTAATTCTCTCCTTACCATATGGTTAAATTTCCCCACTGAGAATTAGTTGAAAAAGGAGAAATAATCTATTAATCTCTGTAATAGATTCACAAATGAGGTTCGCCACAGAACCTGTTTTTGAATGGTAATATCAGAACAGTTGGACGCCTTATCTCATAATGGAAGGGTGAAGGCGACACAGAAATGTATGCGTTTTCACCTGGAAAGAATGAAAAGGGGACCAGGAGATCTTGCCAAAACAATTGCCTGACATCCAGTCTCCAGGGGACCAAACGCTAAGCAGTTGTGGTGGGTAACCTAAGCTCCAACTCTTTCGGGTATCCTGGATCCCACGGATTGAGGAAGAGCAAACAGGCTGTGGAAGGCTCTTTGGCCCGGGACCCAGGCTGGCGAGTCTCTCTGGAGACCTGAAGGCTACTTGATGTGCGGGGCAGCTCCTAACTCACTGCTCCACTGTCTCCTCTGCCTGCTGGTGCTAGCAGCTATTAACCTCTCCCTTTAGAAACCTAAAGACAGGCCAGTGTCTAGTTTTTCAATTAGCAGCTTTGTTTTCACTAGGTTCATAAATGAAGGTTCTCTATAAACATAGGTGAGTCCCATGTGCCTGGTGATGCTATCAAAGTTCTGGGGCTACTTACAGGAGGATGAAGGCTAGCACAGTTGTGGCTCCGGGCAGAATGACTACATGTCCCCTGTTCCCAGATGCCCGACGTAATCCTCCATTCGGCCTGCCTTTCCTGTAGGCTGGAACTTTCCTCAAGACTCCTGGATTCCTGCTGGTAGGCAGTGGGCATTTGAAGGGCATAAGATTCACCATGCTTGGGCCTGGTGGAAGCGCAGGTTTAGTGGCTGGACCTTTGAGGATTTGTGCCCTGCGGGGTCAGGGTGGCAGAGCAGGGGCTACACCAGGTGTGGCAGAGCCTCTGTCTGCCCCTGCTAGACATCGGATCTTCACAGGATCTTGTTTTTTTCCTCTGCTATCGAACTGATAACTCAGAACCCAAAGGCATCTTTGCTCCTTTCCCCGACCCACCTCCATGACCACCCCCATCACTCAAACTTCTGGAATAAAGTTTCACACAACTTTATTTCACTCAGTAGGGGCCAAACAGTAAGTTCTTTTGTGAGTCAAGAAAATCCTCCCGGTCTCCCCGGAGGAGGTGACTACTTAATAGTTGCTAGAAACTTTGCTTTGAGAAACGACCAGAGAATTTATAGAAGCTCTAAACGCGATCCTTACAACAACAGTCGGGGAATGGTCTTTGAGCTTTATGCACTCATAAACTTTTGCTGATTGCTTCTGCGAAGTTGTCAGGCACTTAACACAGCATTTATCTCACAGAGCAATGAAAACGCATCTGCCCGATGTCTCGTTACCAGGTTTAATCGTCGCCAACCCTAAGTCACTGCCTCATCTTTCACTTCCCACTTGGGTGGGATCAGGCTGCCCGGGTTCGATCCGGCAGAGGGAGGGGTGACGTCAGCCGAGCACTGAGGGCCCCCAAGCGCGGGAGCTCCACGAATCCGTGCGCCGGAACTTTGTTGCACCCAGAATCAATCTGGAAAGGGCCCGGCTCCGGTGTCACCTGCAAGTTGAAGAGGTGGCAAAAGGAAAGTCAGAATAAGTCTTCTTTTTGCATGGGCAGTGCGAGGGTAGGAAACTACACAAAATTGTCCTGACCCACAGATGACCTCTTAGAGGGAAACGTCCGGAAGGTTTTCCTGACCCTGCAATTTCAGAGAGGGTACTGAAAGTCCCTGAGGCCGCTGGGGAAGCCGCTGTCCTGTTGGCCCCCAGTAGGTTGGGGCAGCTCGGGCCACCGAGGGGACCACGCAGTCCTGCGCCCCTGCCGCTGGACTGGTTGAGTCAGCGAGGTCCGTTAAAGGACACACCAGGCAAGGACATCTGGGCCGAATGCTGGATACCAAATATATACACTATACACACACCACAGCACGTTGCCTCAAGATGAATCCAGCTTTGTTATGCGGGAGGGAACACACCTATGGCTTGGAAAGGATTGTAAAATATTCCGCAAGCAGCACCGCCTCGAAATTAGATCACTGCATTTCAGACCAAAGTAGTTTTAAGGTTATATTTAAACGTCTTAGATACCATCCTAGTATTTGCTTACATTTTGAAATAAGAGAGCTAGTATAATCATAAAGGAATACAATCTACCTTTAAAGTGCGAAGCTAGGAGTACCTCTTCGTTATTTCCATACCTCTGATAACGCTGTTTACTGCCTATCTAGATTAAACATATGAGGGAGAATTGTGTCTGCTTGTAGTTTCAGTTTGTCTATTTGACAATATTTTAAAAATACAAATAAAGTTTGGTAAAAATAAGGTCAACTTTAACTCGTGTGCTCTTCTGAAAAGGCGAATTCCTTGAGAGCCACGGGTCTCTCTCTCTCTCTCTCTCTCTCTCTCTCTCTCTCTCTCTCTCTCTCTCTCTCTCTCTCTCAGCTTGAGGAGTCCAGCTGACCGGACTCATCTGGCAGCGACCGCGGCGTCCGCAGCGGGACCCCCTCGGAGAAACGGCCGATGGTGGGCGGCACGGTCTCAGTGGCCTCTCCAGACTGGTCCTATGAGCAGAATCTGGGCGCGCCCGCAGCGCTCGAGGCACCGGTGCTCCTGGTTTCCCTCCAGCCCTAGACACTGGCACGATGACCTTGAAGTTGCACTTGCCTCTCCCACCTTGCATTGTCTGGTGGCACTTGGGTCAGCTTAAAACCTGAGCGGCTGAGACGCTAGGTTTTGGGACTCACCGTCCCTCACACCTGACGATTTGGGAGCCCAGGATCTCCTCGGTGGCAGGAGGATGCCAGCCCGTTCTGTCCCCAGAGTCAAGGTTTTCGGTGTCAGTGTTCTCTTAGCTTTAGAGCTCACTGTTGAGACTCAGCATCCACGCGTGTCCGGGGACTGGCGGGACTAATGAGGAGGAGGGCAGCGAAGATGCAAGGACCAGGAGACCTGCTGGAGCTGGGACCTTCCTGGCAGTGCGCCAGCAGCCCAGCCTCTCGGAGCCTGCCATTCCAAGGACTTTCATCGTGGAAAAGTGGGAACTTGTTGGTAGAAAGTTCTTTAGAGAAGGTTTTTCTTAATCTATTTTAAAGAAGAGAGGTCGATCTTCGCTTCTATTTCTTGACAAGTTAGCCAAAGTTTGAAGAGATCCTGAAGAGAAACTCTCAGCCCCTGAGAAGGAAACTTTTCAGCCCAACGCGCATAGAATACTTCCAGAGCCCTCGAGAAGGACTCACCCCGCTCCCTCTTCGATTTTCCCGTTCTTAATTACTTTTGAGGCCAGGTGATCTGTATAGCAAGTGAATAACTCGGCGCCTGCTTATCACTACTCAGACAACAATGTGAGACACGCGGATAAAGATAGTGGAAAGCTAGTGAAAGAGTTCATAGAGAATCCGCTCTCACCTTTGGTACTTGGGTCGCACTCTTAGGGGCAGATGTACCGTAATTGGGTTACACTTTTTCCCTCCTGAAATTTTATCTTCATGGAATGTTGAAAATTTCCAGAAGACAATTAAAAGTTAAAATTATTCGAACAAAGAGCTGAACTCTTTTAGCGCTGTCTGGGTGTGCACAAATATGGAAAAGAACCAAACTAAAAATTCAGAGCTGGACTTTGGGGTTCTTAGCTCGGTGATTTAAAACCCACAGCGCCATCTCCTGACAATGAAGAGAATATTAAGGTGGATTATAATACTTAAATGCTGAACGTGAAATAGTGAGAGACACACTTTATTTTACACCTCAAAAGTTATTTCACTGATAAGTTGGTTATAATTGCAAATCATTATCTGGGCATTTATGATCACCAAAAGTCACACGCAATTCTGGAAGCAAATTATTTGTAAATAGATACTTGTGTATTTATACACACATAGATTTTATGTATTCAGATACAATATAGTTATTATGCTGTGGATTTATGATAATTATTCTTTAATTTGTCATAAATTGCTAATTTAATGGAATAAATTAAGTCACAGATTAACTTCCAAATAAGGATCTGGGCTATTCATTTTATGCAAAAGATACTGTAAGGTCGGTGCTCTCGAGAATTGGCTAGTGAAAAGCCAAGTGTTCCATTAATGTTCAAATACTCCAATCATTCAAACATTTTTCTTAATACATGAATATTTTTAGTAAAATCAGTTCTCTTTGCTAGTTTTTGTGGACGATATTTACCATGTGCAACAGAAAGGAGAATAATGGAAAATGATGATTCACTGAAGCATAAATTCTACTTCCTCACTACACTTTACTAAATGGCATTAGTAAATAGCCTTAGCTCCTTTTTCTCAATAACTTCATTTTCTTAACAGTATTCTCATCATTTAATCTTACAGAGTATTTACTTTAGGCTTTTAGATCCTTAAATATGGTCTGGGGTCAAGTAATTTGCCAAAAATTTAGTTGCACTTAATAAAGTCATGGATACTTACTATTTTAATGAATTAAATGTTTCTTAAATTATGAGTATTTTTTAAAGCTTTGCTCCCTTTTATAAATAAGGTTGAAATGCAGTCAAACTTACAAAACTGGGGGTGTAGCTCAGTGATAGAGCTATTTTAGCACGTGCAAAACAAAAATAAAAACAAATCAAATAAACAAAAATACAACCCCCTACTCCAAACAAAACCAATTTAGAGATGATATCCATATTAAAACATTTCTCATCTACAATTGTATATACAGGCCAGCTGCTTGAAATACAAGTAAAAGTAGATAAAATTTTTATAGTGTACAAAATATTATGAATATCCTTCAAAAATATTGTAGATCAAACAGACAAATGTAAACGTCACTTCAGTTGAAAGATTAATTTTATTTGACTAATTAAAGTGAAGATCTATTAAGCTAAATATTTGGACTCATTTACTCTGTCAATGTAAGAGCTCCTGTTTAAAAGTTATTTGATTATATATAGGAGGAACCAGATAAACAGATGGTTAGTTAGAGAGCTTTTCACAGTTAAAATTTGAAATTTAGCATGGATAAATTTGACACCTCCTCAAACATTTTTTATGAGGTCGTTCGATCTATTCTAGCAAAGCAGTATTGTTGCATATAATCATTATCACTTATGTTTCAGAAGCATGCAGCTTTACTCTTCTGTTACTGTATTTGGCTGAAAACTACTGATTGAACTGTCCACTTTGGGGAAAAAAATACACACAAGTTTGTGCTGTATTTACACACTGGTAAGCAATCATTGTAAAAAGGAAGTCAGTAGCTGTAAGGCATCATGACAAAGTGTCATAACATACAAATAACATCCTCTGAAGAAATGTTTCATCCCTGTCTCTGCAGGGAGCCATCTCATACTGTTGCTAGTAGACAACCCAGGTTGTGTGGCCAGCATAGTACACTGCCGAATGGACACTAGCGAATGGACATGTGGCAAATGGACATTAGCATGTGAGTGGCATGGAGACATTAAAGCAAGTCTCAAAACTGATTTAAAAGCCTCCTGGGACACAGGTGCTTCCGAAAAAAATCAAAAACAATAACAAAAAATACTATCCACTGACACCATAGATGCAATTTTTCCAGGAAGATTATTTTGTAATCCATATACTTAAACATTTTTACTACTTTCAGTTGCTTCCCATATTTTCAATAATAGGAGATAGCGAGAGACAGCAAGAAAGAGAGAAAGAGAGAGAGAGAGAGAGAGAGAGAGAGGAGAGATCAGAAAGAAGCAAATCATTGGAAAAACAAACATGTACATTTGAGAGCAATGAATGCATTTAGTGTAAATAGTATGTGTGGAAAGTACTTGTCTCATAAATATACAGTCTACTACTTTTTAAAAAGTTTGCAAATTATTATTTGTACATACGTCAAACCTGATTGCATTGCTCTGTAAGTGTTTAACAAAGTCTGAGTAGCAGTAGTAGAGATAGCAGATCTGCAGTAGAGTAACTCTAATATTTGGCAATTTCCTTGATCCTACTTAGCTTCAGGAGGAAAATAGACCTATCAATTATATATCTCCTAATGGCCTCAGGGTATTAACTGAAACTAGGAGAGAATTTTGTATACAATAAGATGATAAGTGAATCTAATGCTAATGATACTAAGCTTCCTTATTTCTGTTAAAGTAGTTCAGTCACTTTGGTTATCATTGTTGATTTGTATTTTCTTAATTTGTTTTGTATCACAACTTTCAGGTACTGGCAAGTTTTAGAGCATCTTTCATTGCACAGGCCATGTTTAAGACTCATGGGAACAAGAATCATATTTGTGTTGATGTTGTACACTCAGGGACCACACTCGTCACTGCTTCTCCCTTCTCCTATTATGAATATTTGTACTGACCTTCTTGAGGAATGCTTACTCTCTTTTTGTTGTGTTAAACTGAATGAATTCGTCTCTATTCTGTTACAAAATGGTCACTGTAGTGTAATTTGATTGCTGTAACTGGTATCTGGATAGAGAGATGATCATGGATTTGGCTCAAAGTTAGTGGATAACTTGGGTATCTTGTGTTTCTGTCCTTCACAAAAACCTCCTATTATAATGCTTCCAGATGTGGGGAACATGCTTTTCAGTTTAGTAACATTTTGTGAATTAATGAATATTTTTGTCTTCCACATCATTAATATAGGAGCTTTGTGAATCCAAATCTCTCATCAATCTTAGTGTGATATTTGTATCTTCCTTCTAGTGGCTCAGTGTATCAATGTGTTATTATTTCCATTGTTGATGGTCCATCAGGCAGTTCTCAATTCCATTCTGGCAGTTCTCAGGTCCATCAGGCAGTTCTCAGGTGGACAGTGTGTACCTCAAAAAAGCCAGTCAGAATTAATCTCGTAGTGAAACAGTTATGGAGACGATGAATGTCCCAGGTCTAAAATTGTCACACATCTTGCCTTCCATCACTTACTAATTTAATTACTTTTATTAGGAAAGGTTATCAGGTGTGTTTCATTTTTAAATATCAGCTCCAGGAGTTATTATTTTGTAAATACTTGACAGTGACTTCTATTGACATTTTATTTTTTTATTAGAATTGAAGTTAAATCATTACTCTGGATTGAAAAATATGCTTAAAGTAATGAAACTACAACATTATATAGACTTTTAGTGGAAACACTTTTCTAAGCAAGAGAAAATCCAAGGACTTCCAAAGGTTGACACATTTAAAAATGCAAGAAATCACCAAAATTTTTACTCTGTGAAGAAAGAACCATAAACAAAGTCAACACACAAGCGTCAGACTGGGCAAAAATACAACACATCAAACATACAAACAGCTTTTATAAAATGAGAGGCTATCTAGTAGAAAAACAGAAAAAAAATTAATCTGATCATTATCAGAATATAAATATTCCAAATAACATAAAAATGTTTAAGATAATAAAAAGAAAGTACAAATTAAGACATTTAAAAATTTATGAAATTTTTAAAATGACAACATGCAAAACTGTAAAAAAAAGTTATAGTAAAAATTGGTACAAAAATTTGGAGATGTTTAGAGTCTAACATCTAAGAATCCATCTTACAGAAATAATAGCATGAGGAGATATAACTATATATAGTAGGATTTTCTTAAAGTACAGAAGATATGAAAAATCTAAATGTTTTCCAATAAGCAAATAGTAATAAATTATGATGCCTTGAATTTGTAAAATAATATGCTGTTATAAATAGGAGATATGATAGATTTTTTAATAAAAAATGACCTGGAAAGACATTTGTGATACACAATTAAGTTGAAAAATCAAGACGGATAATCCTAACCCTGTGTAACATGGTCACATTTAGTATTTAGGTAAAGTATGTATCCCTTTCCAGAATTCCAGATGATAAACACAGGACATTGTGTGTCCCTGAGCACAAAATTTCAGATTTCTTTGGGATGTTAGGCCAATCCCTGATGAATTGTGCTGAGAGAGGAAGCAAAAATCTGTATCTCATCTCTGTGGATCTAGAGGTGGCTGAACAGGCTTCCTGTTGCTGGAGAGTGACTTGGTGTTGGACACAGCCAAAAAAGGCAAACCAGAGTTCAGAAAGGAGGTACATCTGGTAGTTGTAATTCAACAATGTAAGTCATACAGCAGAAAAGATGGCATGTTTCTTTATTTAAACGTAATATGGGGTTGATGATAAACAGTAGAGGCCAGATGAAATGTTCTGCCATTACAGGGCCAGTTGTAGAACAAAGAAACAAACCCATTAACAATTATCTTCCCCTATTTTATTTTATTATTTTTCATGAGTGGATACATACAGGAAAAAAATCTGAAAGCTTACTGAGCAGTTAACCTGTTTCCTTCTGGAAATGGAGATTGAAATTGAAAGGTCACATGTGGGATTTTTCATAAATTTCTTTAGATACCAAAAAGGAGAGATTATGGATTAAAGATATTTACTGTCTTTTAACCTTAAGTAATTTTAAAAATGGGCTAGGGATGTAGATTTTTGGAATTGCTTAGCATGTGCAAGGCCCAGGGTTTAATTCTCAGTATAGCGAAAAAAAAAAAAATTTAAAAAGTGAAAGTGTTGATATTTCTGCTAGGTCTTTTTGCTTCATTGTTCATTCTTTTCTCCACTTAAAAATAACTACCATTGGGGTTGGGGATTTAGCTCAAATAATAGAGTGCATGCCTAGCAAGCGCAAGGCCCTGAGTTCGATCTCCAGCACCCATTAAAAAAAAAAAGAATAAAAATATCTACTGTAATTTTCATAATTTTAAATATTAACTCTCCATTAGTTTACCCTCCAAATTTCATCACCTTAAACAATTTCTTTTCATGTTGTTTTGGTAAAGAACGTGTTTAAAGTATGTATAAGCAATAATTTTTTTTTTGTTTAACCACAGATATGTGCAGATATGTGCCCTTTTCGTTAGTTATTATGTTTCTGAAAAAAATTTATGACATTAAGAACACAATATGATCATATCACAAAGGTAGTGAGCATTGAATTTCAGTAAAAAGTAACTCAGTTTCACCTTGTAAATTAAGGCCCTTTGTGTTCATATTTTAATATGACCACAGAACTTAAAAATAGCAGACACAATATAGATTTTTGAGGAGCAAGGATGTTCTTTTTTTTACCTTGAAAAAATGATTTGGGGATGTGATTTTCTCTTTTCATCTCTTCACATGTGTTTGTATTGTAATTTGTCCATTTTATCTCCTGGTTCCAAAGTGAAAGAACAATGGTTTTTGCCTTCGAGGTTACTAACATTCTCCATTTAATCTTTCAGTGATTGTTATTCTCCAGTCACACTCAGATGTCTGATTGTCAGGTTTATCTCCCAGAGAGCATTCCCTGCAATTCAGGTACAGTAAAGTATCTAGCTTCCAGATAGCCTCTGTGTACTATATAACTTTTATAGTCATTATAAAAAATAATTTATTGAAAAAATTTAAACCTTTTCCAACTCAAGTGACTTTTGATTTAAATGTCTGTGATCCTGGTTATGGTAATCAGTTATGGTAGGTTTTTTTCTGAATTAAGTTTGCTGTTTAGATTACAAAGTTTAGAAAATATGAAAGTAACATCCTTCCCGGAGAAAACAAAGTCTGTACTCCATGTTGTAGCATTACTTGCTTTAGATTCACATTTGATACAGGGGCTAGAGACATTTCCTATTCTTTATGTCATATTTTCCCTCTTCTATATATTTTCACTTTATTTGAACTGCTACATAGCAAAGACTAAAATATAGTAAGCCTACACTCTGCTATGATGATTTATTAGAAACATTTTGTCGGGTACAATTATAAGAAGCAATTTAAACTATTAACAGTAATAGTAGACATTCAGAGTAACAATGAGTTATTAAAAGATTTTTTAGGAGGTTATTTAAAGGTGATGGCACAGGCAACAAATCTCTGTGAGCACCGAACTGCTCTCAAGACATAAAGTCCCCGTGTCCTGTGATCTGAATTCGAAGGCCCCGTGCTGACAGCGTTATCTCCCACGCACGCGGATGTCGCTGACAAGATCAATGTGTCCTCCGCAGCCCCAGTCACCGCGCCGGGAATTACATCTCCGGCTGGCGAGGTGCGCTTCCTACCTGCGGGTCGCTTTGCTGCCCAGACTGCGGGCAGTCAGACGAAATCGCTGCTTTCTCAAATGCAAATGCAAGTAACACTGAGCTATTTTTATATTTGCCAACCGAGCTGTTCTGACTCGGACTGTGGTCAAAGCAATTAAGTCATCTTTCATCTGTGGGTAGTTTGATGTGCCAAGATCCAGAAATATCATTTGTTATCATGCTACCATTTAAAAGAAAGCAATTTGCATACTACTTAAGCTAGAGCAGCTCTTTACTGTTTTTTGGTTTTGGGTTCTATTAAACTCCCTACATTTTCCAGTTACTAATCGAATGCTATCAGTCTTCTTCTTTTAAGTGCATCATCTTACTTCTTTTTAAGTTTTGACAGATATTATGATACAGAAATAGCTATATTAAAAATGATAGACTAGAGTAAAAGAGAAAGTCAATTTTCCTTTACTGAATACCTTCACTTCTGTAGAATCTGATAGTAGTTAAGGTATGAAGACACATTTCTTAGCTCTAGTAGTTTTAAATCAATCTCTTCTCTACTTGAAAGGGTAACAGAATACAAGAAATAGAAATTTAAAGAGAATGTTGAAGCGATCTGAAGACTGTTGACTAAGTTAGGACGATGTCTTAAATGATTGTGTGGGAAAAAACAATCTTGTATGTTAAAAGAATCTTTGAAAGAGGAAAAGTATTAAAGAGGCTTACAAGTGATAATGTATCTAAGAAAGCTCCCATTCTTGGTGAATATGACTGCTCACAGAGGTGATGGTTTTGCGTCAAGGGTGGGTTTGGGATGTAAAAGAAAAACAACTGTGCTCCAGCTAGGATTTCTTCAGTCAATCTTTGAAGAGTAACAGTCCTGCAAGGTGAAATTGCGTCAGAGCTGGTTATCAAAATAAAATGTGGGGCTGGGGATTTAGCTCAGTGGTTAGAGTGCTTGACTAGTGAGCACAAGGGCCAAGTTCAATCCCCAACACAAAAAAAAAAAAAAAAAAAAAAAAAAAAAAAAAAAAAAAAAAGATAAAATGTGAAGCTTCGCCTTTATAAGAGTAAGCATGGAGCTCACAACTCACCTGAGGAGCAGAATCAGGAAAGCTCCTGCCTCTGTGAAGCATGTCAGAGTAATTTTGTAACCTAAATTAGGGTAAGTGGTGACAGAGCCTATTTAAGGCTTCTTGCAATGTGTCTATTTGTGCTAACTTGATTCAGTTCAGGGCAGTACAGTTTAACTGAAGTTGACTGGGGAGCGATGCAGCAAATATTGAGTGGGAATCCATGAGGCTATCTATTTAAATCTTGATTTCAACACTTCTTTTGAAAAGAGATGACTAAGTAGTGTTTTCTTTGCAATTTCAGTTGCTTTTTAATAATAAGGAAATTTTTGAATGAAACATATTAATCATTGGAAGCTCCATATGGTGTTGAAGAAAGAAGGTGTCATGTTATCTACACGAAGCTATCCTATGAGGTCAGTAATACCCTAGATGGTGCCATTTCCAACCAGTGTTAATATGGACATGACTTTGTAGACATAGTTCTATCCACACGAACATATACAGAGTAATAGTTAAGTCAACATAATTTTGGTAGCAGCAGCTATTATACTACGTGCAAAATAAATTGTCTACTAGTAATTGAGTACTGCAAATTTTACTTTCTTTAATTCAAGAAAACACACTTCTTTTTCAGCATCATATTCCATTTTTCTTAACTCTATATGCATTGTAGTGCCCCTACAGTTGCATAGATAGAGTTTATTTTAGAAAAGATAGAAGATAATCATAGACTGCTGAAATTGTAAGTTTGAGGTAGCAAAGGCACTATTGCAAAATGAGCCATTAAATAGACAAAAACTTCTTAAAATCTCATTTTATAATGTAAAAATTGATTTTATGAATTTATTTCCTCAAATGTATAACCTAATTTCAATACTTCTTGTCCTTGTTATTAAATATTTTTATGTTGGCTATTGAATGCCTTCATATGTATTAGCTTTCTCTCTTTCACTGTTATTTTTTGACACATCTATAAATATATACTTGAAGTTTTGTATTCGTTGTATTTAGATGCCATCTTATTATTATAAGATTTTTACGGTAATGATTGTGAGTTTACTTTGTTTCATATCTTAATGAGAAAAACTCTATCTGCAGTCATATTCTGTGAACCCCACCCAGGAGCACAGACTGCTGCTCCATTGCCTGTCCCTTCATTTTCCAGAGAAGCAGGAGAAATTACTGAGGGATAGCCGTCTTCTGAAACAGACTCCAACAGGACATTTAGGAGAGGGGATGGGGGACAAAAAACCAAGAACAAAAAGAAAAAAATGCTTCTCTTTCTACACTTAGCTTTTTTTTTTTTTTTTTTTTTCCATTTCTTTATGAACTTTGTGAGGCTGTGAGCCCGGATGATTCTGGTTCTGCTTTTCTAGTCAATTCAATTGTATGAATTTAAACAAGTCTTTTCCCTTCTCTGATCCTAAATTTCTTAGCTTATACAATGACTATAGTGTTTTTCTACGTGTGAAATGAGTATTACTGACTTTAGGGAAACAGAAAAATCATTTTGGGAAAGCAAAATTATTACTGTTGATTGTTAACCAGAATATTATTTATATTATTCCTCTCTGGGGTATGCCAGCATTTCTCAGTGCCTGGCTATTAGACAGTATATTTTATAAAATCTTCCAGGATGCTTCATCTCTCCTCACACCTCCACCTCTGGCTTAAATACGGTTTAGTAACTTTTCTTTAAAAGTCCTTATTTCTAAATATTTTCCTTATTGGCTAACTTAGTTTTAAACTTCAAACTGGGAAGAATAAGGTCTGTGTAGGACTTTCCTCACCCATAGAGAGAAGAGTATTTCCATAAGTCTTTGGATGTGTTAAAATGATTTGTGTGCCTTACAGTGAAGTTTGACTCTTAAGTATCCTTTATTCCCTTGTGTGATATTTGATTATTCCAATGCATTCTCTTTATTGCTCTTTATTTCAAGAGCCTACTTACCCCATTCTAGTGTGTGTTAGGCCATCTGCTTCTTTGCAAAGGAAAAAAACTCAGAATGAATCTATCCTTATATTCCAGCTTTTTCAGAAGCTCCAAGGTAACCTCATAATCCTAAGGAAGTTGTTTTCAAAGATTAAAAAAAAAGAAAACACCAAAAATGTTGTCTTTTAAACACATGTTTTCTTTGACATTAAACCTGGCAGTTAAATTGGCATTTAAAACAACTCCAGTTTGAATAGTTTTTATGTAGGCCATTAGGGGGGAAGCATGGATATTGAGTACAAACCACTAAAGTACCAAATTAGCCAAAGTATTGGTTAATACTATTCAAATGATAACCAGAGCATGTCAGATCACAAGTTTCAAACAATGGATTTGTTTCGCTTTTAGCATTCCTGAACTCAAAATATTTAATCATAATTGATGTTATAAGAATGTTTGAACTAAGAATAGGTTTAAAAGAATAAATTCGTATTATTAGAAACACCATTTATTTTTGGTTAAAAAAGCGCATCATATGATTATTATTATTGCCTGGTGTCCATTACTATTATCCTGACTTCTTTTTTGCAGATATGCTGAAATGCCTACAATTCTTTTTTGAAGTTCTAAACAACACCACTGTAAAATTGAAAGTATCAGAAGCAATAAGAAATAGAAGTATGGCAGAAAATCAAATTAGTGATTAGGAGAAAATTTTTGAAAGATAAAGGTATATTCTTTTTCAGTTAGAACCAATCAGCTATGGAGAAAAGAGATGTACAATACAACAATAATAGGTGGAGAATACAGCAAATAAAGCAGAAAAATAATAGGCACCAATTAAATTTTTTCTTGAAAGAAACTAAGAATTGAAACTTTAGCATAAACAACCACATTATATTCTAGAAAAGATTAACATAAAATGAGTAATCCTGATTCATAGGTGCTACCAAACTTGACAGATTAAAAAAATGATTAAGGCATTTAAGCAGTAATTGGATGTATTCTATAAAGAAGCGGCTCAGGCTGGACTCAGAATTCTTCATAGTAATGCCCATAGACAATAGAGTAAAATCTGCTTAATTCAGAGAAAAAGTATGTGCGAAGAATATCACACCCATCAAAGCTGTCCACTAAGCGTGAAGATATAAGGCAGTCAGTCCCAAATATGAACAAACTCAGAATTATTCAGTTCTTACTGGAAAAACTAACTGATACTGAAATTCAGCCAGCCATTCAATGAATTAAAATAGAGAACTCAGGAATGGAGTGGACCCAAAGAAAGCAACAGAGATGAGTGTCATAATAAAAAATAAAATAAAAGGCAAGAGAAAGTATTGTAATTTTCTTATCTGTCAATATTGTTAAGTAGTATTAATCAAAGTGAAATGGGGTCTTAAAAATAGCCATAATTCACAAGCTAGGGATTTACTTTTTCTTAAATAGAAACTCTCGTGCCCAGAGTATAGCACCAATGGCATTTCCTTCCACTCAGAGAATGCAATGCTTCTCCGATAAACCATGTAGAGGCCTGACCACCCCCCCACTACATTTTTGCCACTACATTTTTGCTTTGTGATTCTGGTTAATTTTGCGGGTAGAAAAACATTTATGTAACATTAAATTGTTTTATATTTCACTATTTACTTAAGCATAAATAAAATCAAATAATTTAAAAACATATGTAAAATAACCTTAATTTATAGTTGTGTATGTCTCTACCTACTTATTATTTATCTGCACTGTGCAAATAGAGATATCTGATAGTCACCTATAATTAATTAAAATAATTTCTAAAAGATTGGATTTAAAGTCATTTCTGTTTTTGAAGTGAATTTCATAAACAGATGTTATCATTTTTAAAAAGCAATAAGTTTTTGAAAGTATCTTTTTATGCACTCTACTACTAAGCTACACCTACTGCCCTAAATAAAAAATTAAAACGTACCATTTTAATTTTAGCTCATGTTGTTTCCTTTTACTTTGATTTTTGGTTTTGGAGATTTGTTGATCATATAAGCAGAATGAAGCATCTTAAATATTTTATTTTAGGGGATTGAGAAAGCTGGTATTATTTGACATGCTGAATACATAGCACGAAGATAGCATTCAAATTAAATATTACACCAGATGTACCCACACCATACGTGTAGTTTGCAAATGTTGCTTATTGTGCATTATGCATATTATGATTTCCTTTGATACTTAAAACTGTGAACTTTTGCTAGAATATGCAACATTTTGATTCTAAACTCTTAACTCCATGTTGTTAAAATTGTATATGTAAGTGTGTGATTTTTGAAAGGCAGGTTTTTAAGCTTCCCAAATGGAGTCTGAAAAAATGGTTAATTTAACTTAAGCAAAACTTTTTATTTGCAGTGTGAACATGGAAATGGAATTTTAAAATTTAGTATAGGCTCTGGGAACAACAAAGTCTTTTTGAAGCATTTGATAGGTGTTAATTGACAACAATATATTGTTTAGACTTTTCGAGTGCACCTACTTAAAATATTAGGATGTGGCATAATCCAAGAATTGTTATTCTTGTTCAGCGACAGTGGGATAGGCACCCTTATCACCAGCATGTGCAAATCATTCAGATAACCCCCACAAGAGCTGTACTGTAGGTAACCTATACTATCTATTACTTTTGAGTGTTAGTTATTTCTTTATTAACTTACTATATTTTCTTTTTAAATTATTTTCTCTCTTTCATGTGTCTTTATTTGTAATATTTTCATTTTAAGGAGATTAAATTTGATGCTACCCTCACTTATTGGGCACCTCCAGTATACTAATGTGCTGTACATATGTAATATAGTGGTGAAAAAGACACAAACCCTGATCTCAGAAAGTTGACAATATAAGGAATAAGATACAAAAATAATGCGTGAATTCTGATTCTAAAAAATGAATGTTCTTTCATTTCCCAAAGCAATAGTAGTTCTAAAGAATGAATGAAATTGAGTTATTTTGGACAGGTATAACTTTATTTTTTAATAACTGCAAATTGAATTTATTACCTCAGTTTCGAAAATGGAATTATACCTTGTGGAATTATGATGTGGACAGCTTTAATGGGTGTAATAAAATGAGAAGATATTTGTAAACTAGTTTGCTCTCTGGAACATTGTATTCCCTTGAAAATAATTACTTTTTCCCCACTTAACTAATATTTGCACATTAATCATCAAATACATTTTCCAGTATGTACAGAACCTTTTTCCTTCTGTATGTTTACTACATTTCACACTTACATCTTCATATGTGAATCTATAGCCATCTCTATCTTTATTCTTACAGGTTTCAGCTTTTCTTTGTTTTTCATAATTTCACTCTTATATGATTGTACATTGTCTAGATATTATTCCTATTTATATCTCTTTTTTTTTTTTTTTTGGTGCTGGGGATCGAACTCAGGTCCTTGTGCTTGCAAGGCAAACACTCTAACCACTGCGCTAAATCTCCAGCCCCTATATCTCTTTTTGACTGGATATTGGCTACATTTCCTAAGTTCTTTGCAAGCTCCACATGATCTAGTAGCTCTTCCTCCAGCCTTCTTCCTGGACTTTTCTCCCATCTAAGGTAAGTCTTTCCACAAAGACTCCCAATTTTGCAGCCAGCTTTTCTAAAACCTTACTCCACCATCTCTCTGTTGTAGCATTTCCAGTAACAAGCATTTACTGGTCATCCAATTGTAAAACAAAATAAAGCAGAACAAAACAAGACTTTCTTCATGCCGATGCCTTCTGTAGCTACCCTTCTATGTCTTTCTTTTTATTGTTGTTATATTAAAAAAAAACTTTATATTTCTTTTCTTTGTTTTAGTTTTCATTCATTCCTGTATCCATTGCAATTTGACTCATTTTACCAACACTAAATGAGAATTGCTTTCACTATAGATAGTTATGATAGCTTGGTTCCTAATTCCAATGCATAGCAAAGAACCTTTTTCTTATTTGATGTCTCTCCTGAATTTAAGAATAGACCTTTGCCTAACTCTTCTCTCTAGCCAATTTTCCAACTTGCTATATTTCTCTCTCACATCTTCACTCTACATATGTATTTTTTCAATTACAACTTTTGTTTTTGTTCCTGCCCCTTCACTCCTGTCTTTGCATAACTTATAATACCTGTTTTTGTACTATACTAAGTGTTTAGTTACTTTAGAATCAAAGATATATTATTACTAATGATAATATCTTGCTAGAAATGTTATGAACAGTTCTAAAATATCAGTGGTTTAAAGTAAACTTTACTTTTCACTCATTCTTCAAATAGGGACTCTGGGATTCAGACTCCTTGCGTTTTTTTGATGCCATCATTTTCAACATATAGGCTCTAAGGTGGACTGTGGTAAGGAAAATAATTATAGTAAAAGCACAACTGCTGATTATGTACCTTGGTCTGGAAGTGACATATGTCCCTTCTGCTCACATTACATCAGCCAGACAAGCTGCTGGCCTGCTTTAGAGGCAACGTGGAAGGAAATATGTGTTCTGGATGATCAGGTGCCCCCCAACTACAACTTTAAACTGTAGAAAGGGAAATACACATCTTCAGTGTTAGCCAGCCATGAATTATTACATTTTTCAACTTTTCTATGACTTCAACAATTCTCAGTAATGATGGCATTTACTCTCCCAAAGGGTAATTAAGTGCTCTTTTGCGTCTCAGCAATGATCGTCATTAACATTCATGTTATTGGAGATGCTGATGCATTTAACATTGTAATTAGGTACCAGGGAATGCAGCAGATTGTCTAAGGAGAGACCTTGTCTATATCTTCTCTCAAGTTAAACAGCTTTCTAGTGTCTCTCTGCCTCATTGATTCACCATCTTTTTTCAGATCTCATTGGAAAACATGCCCTTCTCCCTGGACTATGGCTCTTAATTTATTTCCTCCTCTGTTTTTTATTATTTAACTTTGTATTGTTTAATTAAATCAGGTTGCATTATTGTGTACTGAAGATGCTATTCACGGGAAGCTGTTGCATATTAGTCAGCATTTTTATTTCATATGAAACATCACTTTACAGTATTAATTACCAAATTACTTCAGCATTCCAGGGAAGTAAATTAATTATGTATTTTTGGTAAGTCGCCTATCCCAAGAAGGACAAAAGGGGTATATATCTGTGCTAAATTCCTTTCTTTTGGTCTGATGCCATTAGAAGTTTATAATAATAGAAATACTAGCAATTATTTTTTGGGATGTTTCAGTGACACCATGATAACTACTGTCCAGAGGTTAAACTGTCACTCCTCACAATATCCCAGGTAGGAGTTGTAAGGAACTGAGTCATAGATGGTCCACTCTGCAGCCTCAGTTACCTTATTCACATTGTTTGGAGAAGATAGCCTAGAGCAACACTAGGTCCATAGTTTTCAATTTATATGCTCTTGATAAATATTGTTTGGGTAAATTAAAAAACATATTTTTTTTCTACTCCTTGCTCTCTATGTCTATCGTTTCCATTACCAGGATGGGCAGCTTGCTAGTTAAGCTCTGCAGAAGCATATTCACTGAATGTAGAGTAGAAGAGGTGCTAAGAGGGCACAGAGAGACGAGCAGAACATCGGGACTAGAAATTCAATCATAATTGTTCAGTCTTTGTTTAATTCTGGGCCTGTAACACTGGTATTTATTGTAACTCTTTTTTAGTTACCAAAAACTTTCTAATCAGAATCTTGCGTGGAAAAGACCTCCTTGATCATAAAGATGTCTTCAGTGGAATTTAATCCAAATCTCATTCTCTATTGCTAAGTATAACTGAATGGTTTTGAAATTGGGCAAGCCAGCACTTGAAGCTGGGCAATGAGCAGCTTCTGGACCACAGAATGCTTGCTTTGACTGTCTTAAGAACATTTTGGTAGAAATTCGTAATTAATAAAGAGGAAAATGACATTTCTAATGAAACAAAAATTTGAAGACTGTTTTTGACATTGCCTTTCTGCCAATTCTTTTCCTTGCTCTTTTCCTCTGGTAATGCATAGTGATCCCTCTGCCTCAGCCTCCTGAGTGCTGGGATCGTGGGCCTGTACCACCACACTAGCTTTTAGTTTCTTTTTCTGGTTTTTCATTATGAGTAAGAAGAAACAAAACTGATTTTTATTAGTCCATTAACTTATTAGTTCTAGCAAGTTGCGTGTGTGTACATTTAATCTTTACAAATTTCTACATATAAGATTGTGTCATCTGAGAACAGGAACAATTTTAATTCTTCCTTTTTTATTTGGATCCTTTTATTTTGGTTTTCTTGTCTAATTGCTCTGATTAGGATTTCTAGTACTATATTGAATAGAAGGAAGCATCCTTGTCTTGTTCCTAATCTTAGGTGAAAAATTTTCAGCCTTTCACCACTGAGTAAGAGGTTAGCTGTGGATTTTTTGTATATGATCTTAATTATGTTCAGAAAACTTTCTTCTACTCCTGGTTTGTTAAGTGTTTTGTGTGTTTGTGTGTGTGTGTGTGTGTGTGTGTGTAAGAGTTTCAAGTTTTGTCAAATGTTTTCTCTGCATCTGTTAAGATAATTTTCTTGTTTTCACCCTCCATTATGTTATGTGGTGCATCATACTGATTTTTCATAGATTAAATCATTCTTTCCTCCTAGAGATAAATCCTACTTGGTCATAGTGTAAGAGTATGAGGTATTTTTGTCTTTGTTTTTGTTTTTTTGTGTATGCTGGGGATCAAACTCAGGGCCTTGCACTTGCTAGACAAGAGCTCTACCACTGAGCTAAGTCACCAACTCCAAATATGAATTTTTAAGTATGCTGTTTAATTCGGGTTGCTAATATGTTGTGGAATGATTTTGCATCACATACCCTACAGATATTAGCCTATTCTTTTCATTTTTTGTAGTATTTCTTTTGGTTTTGGCATCAGAATTTTACTGGCATCATAGAATAAGTTTGGAAGTATTCCCTACTCTTTAGTTTTTGGAAAGACTTGATGATTGACATTAATTCTTTAACTGCTTCACAGTATTTTTCAATGTAGCTATCCAGTGCTGGACTTTTCTTTCTGAGGAATTTTTTTCTTTTCTTTTTTTTTTTTTTTGTGCCAGGGATCAAACCTGGGGCCTTGTACTTGCTAGGCAAGCACTCTCTGGGGAATTTATTGATTATTGATCCAATCTCCCTAATTATAAATCTGTTCAGATATTCTATTTCGTCATGACTATTAGTAGCTTTTGTTTTTCCAGGAATTTATTCATTTCTTCTAGGTTATCCAATTTCTTCATAGTAGTTGCTTAAAATTCTTCTTATTTCTGTGGTATAATTTGTAACATTACCACTTTTATCTGAATCTTTTTTATTAGTCTCTTTAAAGAACTTTCATATAATAGAAGTCCACAGTAATGCCCATGAACAGTTCTTGTAAAACAAAAGGAAAAAGCAAAACTAAACTTAAGTCTAATTAAGCCTAAAGAGTTAACTTCTATTTACTGAAATTATATATAGAGAGAAATAAGTTAAATGACATCAGAAGGAAGTAGACAGGTACACCTGAAATGTTGGAACATTCTTTTGGATAATTGACCTGGTTTCTGCTACACTTCAATAGCAAGAAGAAGTAGAAAAGTCAGGACTTCTTTTAATCTAAGAGACATGAAATTCTTAGTGGTGTGTATGAATTGTAGATAATTATTTGAATCAATAATTTAAAAAAAGCATCTTTTAATTAACTGGGGAAATTTGATTATTGTTGGGATATATAGAACCTGTGGATTTGTAAGAAAATTAGAGATACACAGTGATGATATAGGGGTAATATTATGTGAAATTGCTTTAAAATATTTTAGCAAAGAAACCTGGTAGAACAGAAATAGGGATAAATTCAGGAAGAGGTATAAATGTTTGATAATTGTGGCTTCTAGTTGGTCTATGTATTGTTTTCTCCAATTTTATGTATGGTTGAAATTTTTCATAATCGAAGATTTTAAACAGTAAATGTAGAGAATATTTCTATTATTTGTATTGGTTAGGGGAGACTTTCTAAAACAATATAAAAATCACAAAGAAAAGTCTAAAGATATGACCATACAGAAATTGATAATTTTTATAATGAAAAATAAACATAAACAGCAGTCAAAAATATATTTGGACATTCTATTTGTAATGTATAGGTAAAAAATATTCTTTGACATAACAATATTTTTAAATGGGAAAAATTACAAATAGGAAAGATGAGAATAGAAAAATATTGGCAATACATGCTCCATTTTGTAAAAACATGTTACCAAGGAAAGAAATGGAATACTGTATTTATCTATGACAAAGACAATTTTGAAGAAGACTGTTTAAAAGGGGGGCAAGAACAATTCTAGGCTTTTTCATACTTGCTACTCCAAAATTTATATTCCTCAGAGGGATCATATCTCTGAACACTTATCAACCTCAAGAATTTTAGCTTTAAAGAAATATTTACCAATTTTATGTGTGAAAAAGAGCATTTCATTATTGTTTTAATGTGCATTTCCTTGATTATAACTGCTTTCTGCATTCATTTTTTACGTGCATAAAGACTAGTTGGTATCATTTTTTATAACATACTCTTTCATTTCATTTATACCTTTTCCTACTGGAGTTTTCACTTCTTCTAATGTGTTTGTAAGAGGCTTCTAGTACCTTAATTCTATTTCTGTTCATATATTTTTCATGGGTTTTCTATCTTTAAGTTTTTTCCACAATGAATTTTTGATATGCAGATAAATTCTAATTTAGTATGATAAAATTGAACAGCATCTCTTAACAATGGCTTCTGCTTTTGGCACAATCTCTGCAAAGGTTTTCTGCACACATGACTACATAAATCACTATTCTTACTTCCCTTTAATATTTTATGGTTTTATTTTTTATATTTAAATCCCTAATTTATTTGAACTTTATTTTGGTGCTATGTAATATATGAACTGCTCTAATATCATACACATGATTGGTAAACTGTTCCAAAGCCATTTAGTAAATAATGCATCATTTCCGATGTGATTGGAAGCTCCAAACTTATCAGAAAAATTTTACTTTTTAATGTAGTTTATACTCAGTGCTTGATAACCTATAAAATATGTTTCCCCCTTCCTTCCTACCCTGCTTTTAGTCTCACAGTTTTTCTTCTTCTTCTTTTTTTTTTTGTTTTTTTTTTTAGAATTTGCTTATTTCTGAAAGTTCTGAGAACAATATACTGAAAAAACAATTTTATTTTTGGATATTGTTTCAATGCTGTGAAGAAATATGTACAATTACTTTGTCACACACACAGTACCCCAAAAGTATGCACTGAAAACAACATTTTAACTTTGGGTAGAATCGGAGTTGCTAAAACAACTTGGACGCACTTAAATTCAAACACTCATTTGACTTTTGGTAACGGTTTCCTTTCGGAAAAAGGTGTGGGAAGGGATTATTTGTCTTATATTCCTTAAAATAATTTATAGTATTCATGCTTTCTTTCCTTGAGGTTGTGAGACATGTATAGTTGAACCTTAATTGGGCACAACTATTCTTGAAGGAAGAAAATATGTGGATGATCTGAGAAAGGCGGATGAATAATACTTATTGTGTGCTAATGGAGAAGTTTGAAGATTCCCCTTCCCACTCTGCCCCAAGGAGAAATGGTGGGTAGAAGTTTGGAGGAATACACAATTGTGTAGCAGTGTAATTTCTCCTGGGACACATCATTCACCCAGGAGAGAATTATATCTAGTCTTGGGAAATTCTGCTTTTGAGGTATCAGAGGGCATTCTATTTTCCTGATCTATGTGACGCTAGTTTCTATCACCCATCTTTTTTACTTAAGGAAGAAAGTCAGCAAGGAGAATTCATTCCATGTCTTTGAGACTGGAAGGCTGGGGTTGACTCCCGAAGATGCTTTCTTGACTGAAACTAAATGATACTTTATGTGTCTTCCTAAATAGAGAAATTTTGTATATATATATATCTCAAAGCATATTAAATATGTGATAAAGTAAGTGGTTTTGTAACTGATTCTGTTACTTAAATTCAAGCATTTTTTTTCTTACTAGTCTTTGTCAACTGTAAATTAAGATAGAAGAAGTTGGACGATGGGAGGCTGAAGAAGTGCAGAATGCTTCAGGGATCACGTTTTTAAGGATTATTAAACACAATTTGTTTTTGTCAGATTCCAATTTATCTGTATTTTAGCAATTCTAGGGAATGTGAGTTCTGACATCTTGTACATCCTTATTAATTATTCATGCTTGAGTTTCTGTACTTGCTTGACCTGAAGGACTATGTGCTATGGTGAGAATTGGACAGAATACACTGCCTATTTTGAATGAATACAGCTTCCGCTTCCTCCTCTTTTCTTGTTTGAGGTACATTAAATATCTGGAGTTCACCTCTTTCAACTCATTCTCCTCTTTGGAGAAAAAAAATTGATGATAATAAGTGGAAGTAGGCTTAAGGGATAACAGTAAGGTGATGAAAAATTTTAAAGGTATAAAGATTTTAAAATTCAATGTTATAAATGCTGAAGAATTTTATTGTCAGAGATAAACACTTTACACACATGAGTTGTGCAATGATGCTTTTAAAATCCCCAATTATTTCTGAGAGTTATTCCAATGTGCAAAAATAATGTCACTTTCTTTATGATCTGTCATTGATGTCATAGGCACTACAGCTCTTCTATTTAATGGGGTTGGGAGAGGGGATGGATAAGCTTGAAATTTCCAAGAAAAATAGCTCCATTTCCTCAGATTCAAATAGACCTTTCAGATAAAATTTTAGTCAACTCAGAGATGTACTTCCTTTCATGAGTGGCTCTGTTATGGTTTGTGTCTAGATGTCCCCCCAAAGCCTCATGTGGTAAGAGATAGCTGGATCTAGAGTGTGTGATTACTAAATTGATCCATTGATCGGTTTGGCATCGTTCTGCTGGGATCAAGGATGTGAGACTGAGATTGGGGGTGGGAGTGCGGGCCACCCTGGGGGCAGGTAGTCTAGATAAAAGATACAGGAAGAAGCTAACTAGCTGCTTGTTTGCATTGCTTATTTGCATACATTCCTTGCATTTTCCTCACTTTACTTTGTGGCCCTCAGCTGCCGGTCTTCACGCTGGCCCGCCCTGCCTCTGCCATGCTGCCCTGCCTCGGACCCAGCGGACTATAGACTGAAACCTCTGCAGACTGTGAGCTAATAAACCTTTCTTCCCCTAACTTTGGGTGTTGAGTATTCTGTCCCAACAATGAGAGAAAAGTAACTAAAACAGGCTCTTTACCAAAAATTCCTTCGCCCTTCCTCTTCTGCCTTCCCAAGTGGGTATTTGTGTGATAACTTTGTGGGTAGGATGAAGGCGGGGGCTTTAACCTGTGTGCTATTTTCTGAGCATTGGTTATAGTCCTCTGAAATTCTCTCATTCCTCAGTGTCAGTGAATGTCCAGTGCTGATGTCTGCAGAGGTCTGATCCTATCCTGTTGCCACTCAGAGGGAAAGCTTTGGTCCTGGGCACAGCTCAGCCCTCAAGCTATGATATTAGTACAGTGCTGTCTGACTTAACATTCTTTTCTCTGCGGATCTTCTGCTCCCACCTGCATTCTCTCAAAATCCTTCATACCATTACACTACATCCACTCCCTGACCTTAGTTCGCACCAGGGTGGCTCCTCTGGAGTCCCTGTGTGATACACACAGGTTGCATAGAGCCAGGGCACTCCATCTTGCTGTTCACAAATACTGCGGGGAGTTATACTGCATGTCGAACGGAATTGAATGTTTCTTAAGAATCTTTCAATTTACTGGTGCTGTGTCCAAGGAATCTGGGATATTGTTAGATTGTTAGATCAAAGCTATTTGATCATCTTGCAATTATACTACCTGCCCCACAGTCAGAATTAAGGATAAATCAGAAGTAAAGATGCTGGCACCCAATTTCTCATTTTGGTTTTTGCCTCTTTCCCTCATTCTCCTAGCGTGATTATAGCTTTAAACTGATAATGGTGATGATCATGGTTTAATAATGATTTTGATGATAATAGATGCTTTTACCACTATAACTCTTAGAATCTACCAGAAGCTGTTCTATTAATTAACTCATTCAGTCCTTGTAATACTGTATGGCAGGTTCTATATATGTGCAAGAGCCTGGGTTTGATCCCCAGGACTGCTAAAACAAAGACTGAGGTTTTTAGGGAATTCATATTTTTATATTTTTGAACAATTTAACCATGTTACATGAAGTTTTGAAGATATAAAATGTTGAAGTGCTTCAAATCTAATAAGACTGCTAGCACTTTTGTATATATACTAACACAAACATGAATGTAACTGTGATTACATGAAATATCATAAACTAATTTTCTAATACACATAACATTAGAATAGTTTTACTATTTTCAGGTTACTGTTGTATGTGTATAACCACTATTTGCAATTTTACTGAAGACTTTCCAAAACAGAATTCAGTCTTTCATAACCCAATGTGTCTGGAAGTCTTGATACCTTCTTTTTATCCATGGCCTTTGTGTTTCTTCCTAGTAAGTTTTAAGTAGATTATTGCCACATGCCGAGTTAGCATTATTCGTAAAGTTTTTAGTCATCTTTTCTCCAAATTGGAAATTGTTCTTTTTTCCTTTGTCAGTCTTCCTTTTCAAGTCATGGCAGTCATGAATTTATTTTTTTAAAAAATCCAGTTGTCTAAGTGATTAAGTAGACACTTAAATCTATTAATCAGAAGCAAAATGCAACAAACCTAATTGTATGTTGATATGTAGCTGAAAAACTGTTAGAAGGGTTAGAGGTTTTGATTTCATACTGGGTGTTTCAGGATCACATAGATTGTGCCAAGCAGTAAGATGAGGTGTACAGTGATTCTTGCTGTTATTCGCAAAGCCCCATAGTTGTTTTTGCTAGCATGAAAATGACCTTTTTATATTATTCTCGTGATTAGGGTTTGAAATCTGGTGCCAATAAGAATATTTGTCAAAATAAATATTATTTGATGTTTTAAAGATGATAAAACCATTCAGATTTTATTCAAAAGAATAACAAAACAATGTAGACAAATTCCTTCTAAATATATGGAATGAAGCAGTTGGTAACATTCATTTTAGACTCACTGTGTCAATATGCTCATTAAAATAGTTTCTTACAGCTATTTTGAGCCTGTCATTGTTCAATATCCAAGCAAAAAGATGTAGTAACTCTGAGTTTAAGCTTCTAGTTTTTGAGAGACTTTCCTATTGAAGTTTGAATAAATAGGGCAAGTGGAAATAGCCAAGGTGCAAAAAGGCCAAGGTAGTCGCTGAAAAGTCTGATGTTTCTAATGGTTGGAGATGCCAATATTTCATCTAGTAATTTCAGGAACTTTCCCTTTCCTCTCATCCAATAAATCATGTCCAATTTAGGATAAGAGAGTCAAAGAGATATCTAAAATAATGCAGTCATATTTTGGGGGGCCCCTTGCTTAACACTGAGAGGAGAATAGAATTAAGCATAATAGTGGCAGAAATGGCTTTGGGGAACCTACCTTCCAAAAATGTTGACCACTGAGAATTGCTAAGTAACCAGTTATCAGACAAAAAAAAAAAACTCCAAAGCAAATCATGGTATAATATTTTGGAACTATTAATTAGCACCACCCCAGACCAATTCTCCTTTCTCCCCCTCTTTCCATTCTTGCTTCGGGGAAGAAAATCAGTAGGACAACAAGCAAATGACCACATCTACTCATGGCTTTTTCCTGGACCCTCCCCCATGCTCACAGCATTTTCATCGATTGAAAGGGTGAAAATAATGCTGGTGAGCAAAGTAAGGAGCTGAGGTTCTCCTTCACAACTCCCAAATGAAAACAGATTTGGGGCTCAGGGAGAAAAAAAGACGAAGAGGCAATGATGAGAGTGTTCACTGTTGCTGGGTTCTGGATGGAAGGGCCTTTTAGACTTTGGGACAAAAATCCACAGGTTGGCTTTCCCAGAAGCAGATGTGAAGCAGAAGACTTTGGTCAAGTGCTTTCTGAAGGAAGGGTTCCCAGGAGAAGTCAGTAAGGGAGTGAGTATGGTAGGACAGGAAAAGGCAAAAAGCCACGTGAGGATTTGATCTCAGGATAAACTTCAGAATCCAGACCTGGCACAGGAAAACTGAAGAGCAGGTTGTGCCTCCTTGTTGTCCCAGCCTTAGCCGGTGATCTGGCCTCTCTGGCTCCCACACATGTTCACCTTTGGACAAGGAGTTCCTCCCATAACAGTAAACCTCAAGGTAAAGCAGCCTTGGTTTTTCCAGTAAAGCCTCCAGAAAGGCCATGGATGCTAGCTTTCAGAAACAAAGGCAGGCCCTGCACATGAATGTAGACCGAGCTTTGCACAGCAATGGTGAAAATGGGATCAATCCAAGTTGAGGATAGACCACTGAAGTTGTCTGTTCCACACGTGGAATAAGAAATACAGTACTACACTAACAAATATTCGATATGTGCACATCTATTACTCTAACATTTTCATTGCTCTTCTTGCTACATTATCTTTTCTGACCTTCATTACAACCCTAAGAGATACAGGAAGCACAAATCATGAAACTGGTTTTAGATATGTGGATTTGAAGAGCAACAACTTCAAGCAGCTTACTCAGACAGTGAAAGCTTCTCTCTAACCCCAAACCCAGCTTTCTTTCTCCAGTCTGTAGCAATAATCTACAGAACATTTTTGTAATCTGATACAGATCCAGACTTTGGAGTCATTATAGAGAATCTAAATGGTGGCTTCTGTCAGAAGTCCTTGGCTCCCACATTGGAGCCTCTGAGTCAGAATCTCTATGCATGAAGCAGGGAGTTTGCACTTTTAATGAGCTCCTCAAAGGATGCTTATGTATCTAGGGAAAAGTGATTGCTAATTGTGTGACATGTCAGCATGACTTGAATGAGAACCACCTAGCATATTAGTAAGTTCTAGGTTTGTCTGTGCATGATTGACATGTAGGCCACAAACTGAGAAGGGAATATCCCCCTATCCCCAGTGTGAATGGCATCAACAAACAGGCTTGTATCCTGGACAGAATAAAAAGAGAAAGAACAAGGAAGTTATCTTAGTTATTTTTCTCATTGCTGAGACAAAATACCTGACACCTACAGTTAGGGAAGGGAAGATTTTTTGTAGCTCAGTTTGCGGAGGTTTCAGTTCACAGTTGGCTGGCTCCAAGGCAGGGTGGCATGGCAGAGGGGCATCGCAGAGGAGAGACAGTCATGGCAGGAAGAAGGCAGCAAGCGACGCAGCAAAGTCATGAAGAAGCAGCAGCAGCAGGCCTGCCTTTTTTCTGTCCCTTTATATCCATCCACACTACCTGCCTTTTGAGTGGTGCCGCTAACACTTAGGGTGGGCCTTCCCATTATCCACATCCAGAACTATGCCAAACCAATCAGTGGACTAATTTAGTAATCACACACCCTTAATCCTAGTATCACACACTTAATCCCAGCATCCCACACCCTAGTTCCAACCAGCTCTGAAAAGCCCCACCTGTGACCGACTGCATGAGGCTTTGGGGGACATCCAGACACAAGCCATAATAGAAGCCTTCCATTTTTCCTTCGGAGGAGAATTGGTTTTCACCGTTGCCTTCAGACATTAGTGTCAGGCTTCCAGCACAGATTCTTCAGCCTTCTAACGCAGAGCTTTCAGCTTTCTCACACAGACTCACACCAGACTCTACAGTGAGCTTCAGGCCTTTGGCTTTCGACTAGATCCTCCGGCCCTCCAGGGTACAGATGGGCATTTTATATTCTTCTGTCTCTGATCTGGCACACAGCCATTGCAAATCTTCCACTTTTGATCCTATAAGCCTACCTAGTAAATACTTCATATAATCATACATATATTTTGTATTAAATTTGTACCTCTAGTGAACTCTAACTAATATAGGATGTGTGGTTGTCCAGTTCTGATTAGGAGGACCACTAGTAAGCGGCATGTTTTACATTTTGGACAGGACAGAGTTTAAGTCCTGGTTCTCCTATTCGCCATCTGTGTGAGTTTAAGTCACTGACATTCTTTCACTTTTGTCATCTGCAAAATGAGGTAATGTAAGTGCCTACCTCAAAGTGTTGTGTTGAGAATTCAATCAGGTGATGTTACTAAAGTTCTAAGCCTGGGGCCCAGGATGGCTCCAGAATTCTCAGTAAGCCTATTTACTATGATTTTATTATTAATCCTCATGCTTTTCTTTAAATTGCTCAATGTAGGTCATCCTTTCTCTAACATCATGTTTTTTTCCCCCTTTGACATACTGAACGTCAATGTGGACCACTTTTCAAGACTTGAGAATGATTCAGCAAAGCAAACCTTTTGGTTAATGTTGTTTACTGGAGTGGGATTTGAGTGGTGGCAATTTAGACACATAGCTGGCAGATGGTGGATGGCCTTGGGAGGCTATACCATTTGCTTAGAATACAGAGTTTGAAATCTCTCTTCACCAGTCATTTCAAAAATGAGTCTCACTTAGAATTTCACTGAAGCAAATGAGCCTGTAGTTAAAATCCTGGTGAGATAACCACTAGTTTAGTATTTATTTACAGCCTGGAAATTCAGCAGATAAAATTCCAGCAGGAACTTGATCTTAAAAGAAAATTCTACAGTTCCCTTAGAGTTCTTGTATTTTGTACATCTAAAAAGATATATTTGAAAACCAGCTCCTGCTCAGCTCCTAGCCCTGTGTCAAAAATAAAAAAATGAGTAAAGAATTCTTCTTTCTAATTTGTAAAGCAAACAAGAGAAATAAAAAGAACAGAGGGAAGCCAGCTGCTGGAATGGCAACCAAATGGGAGACAGTTCTCAAAAAGGTGAGAAATCACAGTCTGTATGAAACCCTTACAGATTTTCACACCTTTCATTAACTACCTCAGTGGGAGGAAGCACCCATTGACAACTGAGGGACACCAATGGCAGGACTGAGATAAAAAATAATGATTCATCTTTGTGTGATCAGCACACAAGAGCAAAGCCCACTGAGAAGGCTCTTCTATCAGTCACAGGTGATTGACAGGATTCTCTTAGCCAGGGTTGGATTGTTTAGGGCATTAGGGCAGAAACTTTAAGGGAGTTTCCTTTGCCCAACCAGGAAAGTAAGTTTCCAGAAAAATGCCCATCTTCACGTTGCCACCAACCCTCCCCACAAAGTAACAGTTGGATGAAACAGCCTTCCCAGTACTCTCCAGGCAATGAAAACGCTTACCACAGATGTTGTGGAGGGAGGATATAGCCAATTAAAAGGAAGAGAACCTTTATTGTGCCTTTTCCTTGTGCAGGGATCTTTCCATAAGTCACATCAGCTCATCCTATGAAGGGTGTATGGTTAATTTCCTATATTACAGAGGATGATCCTAACTTTGCGAAGCTATAACTACTAAGAAGCAAAACTCGCCTTTCATCCCAAGAATTCTGTACCCAGAGTCTATTATCTGAACCTCTAATCATACTGCCTTACAGCAAAAGACCTTTTTCACTGCAAGTAAATTAATGAGGCCTATAATGTTACTGGAGGCAAAGAAAAAAGACCAATATAGCTCAGGTGAGAGTTCCTCGGTTGCCCAGACATTACAACTCAGGGCACCCAGGAGCAGGGATTGCCCTTATGTAACTAAACTCAGCCAAAAGGCTGCATTTACATTATGGCAGCAAGAGGTAGTAGCAACAGAGGCCAGCTGTGTATGCCCCATCACATGTTTGTCTACTTAAGAAATCCTGATCCAGTCTCTGCTCTGGGCCTAACACTGTGGTGAAAGATGACGCACTGGAAAGTGAATAAAAGCAGTTTTTTTCTGATTTGAATTGCATCATATAAGGGAAAAGGGTAGACAAATTGGGAAGTACAAAATAGCGTATTAATGTTACAATAGTGGTTTAAACCAAATTCTTTAAGAATTTGCAAAATTGCAAAAGAAATACACAAAATAAAGCTTCTAATATCTTGATTTTAAGTAACAATGATTCCCATATATAAATATATATATTCCCATATATATATTCCCATATATACATGCTTGATGATGGCTTAGTTTTTTACAATTGGAAAAATGTATTTTGTCAGATATGTTTTCCATGGATTATTTTTTATAATCATGTTATTTTTTTGCATATGTACAGGAATAGCAATGACCCAAATTCTGTTGCATGCCTTTGTAATCTCACTCTCCCAATCCTAGTTCAAGTCACCTTTTGTTTGTTTTCTTTCTCTGTAGTTACTGATTTTCCCAAATGTCACATAAATAGAAGGATATGAATAAATATTTTTTTTTGGTCTTTTGCCTCTTTTCTGTAGTATAATAGCTTTGTGATTCATCCATGTGGCTGCATGTATTTGTAATTTGTTCTTTTTTTGCAGAGTAGTATTCTATAGTACTTATTAGTCACAATTTATTTATCCATTCACCAGGCACTGAGTATTTAAAGTGTTTGTCAGTTTAGGGTAAAACTTCCAAAAATATTGTAATATATACCTTTGTGTACGAATAGTAGTAACTATTACTGTTGAGCATAGTTTTATATGCTTGTCATTTATGTTTTCTATTATCAAGTGTTGAAAACTTTGACCATTTGTAAAAAATTTACTTATTTTTCTTATTGTAACAGTTTGTTGTGGCTTATATCTAGATGTCCCCCCAAAGCCTCATGTACTCATCGATCATTGGTGTGTGATACTGGATTATTCCACTGATAGGTTTTTAGCTGGGTGTGATGTTGGGAGGGGAAGTGCAGTGGGAAGAGGTGGTTCACTCTAGGCATATATACAGGTATATATATATATTCTTCCTCTTTATTTAACAGTGCTCTGCTCCTCCCTGCCTTCCATGCCATGAACTCTTCCCCCTCTGCCATGCTGCCCTGCCTTGGAGCTGGCTGATTATGGACCGAGACCTCTATGAACTGTGAGCTAAAATAAACTTCCCCTTTAATTTGTGGGTGTCAGGTATTTTTGTCCCAACAACAGGAAGAAAGTAAGACAGTTCTTTGAATAGTCTGGAGACAAATTGTTTATCAGATGTGTATTTTGCAAGTAGTTTCTCCTATATTGTCACTTGATTTTTTTTTCTGTTGAGAGTTATTTCAAAGTTCAGAAGTTTTAAAATTTCTTAAAAGTCTAATTTATTAATTTTTTCTTTTATGTGTTATTTTTGTGTCTTATAAAGAAATAATTCCATATGTGGTCTCATAAAGACTTTCTCGTACATATTTCTTTTATTTATCTTTTGCTGTGCTTTGTAACTGAATTGTATTCTGTCCCCAAATGTATTTATATTGTCTTCCTCTTACAAGGGGAGCTATTTTTAATTTTTTTTTTTTTGCTTTTATTCCTTTCTCAGAAACAGTTTTGTCTTGTAACTTCAGCCTACTGATAAACTTAGGAAAATTCATGATTTTGTAAATCATCTAGACTTTTCACATTTTAAGAGTGGGAGTGGCATTCTCTTGGATTCTTCTGTATTTTACCTTCAAGTAAAATTCTCATGAGAAATAAATTTTAAAATCTGGGAACATTCTTATGATTTTAATAGCCATTTACAAATCTGGAAAATACTGACTGTATAAAACTGTATATGGAATATAGTCTGTTTTAGTTACTTTCTCTTTGCTGAGACATGATACTAGACACCCATGACCTAAAGGAAGAAAATATTTATTTTGGATCAGTTTGTAGAGGTTTCAGTCCATGGTCAATTGGCTCTAAGATAGAGCAGCATAGCAGAGGGGCACAGCAGAAGCGAAAGAGCTCATGGCAGGGCAGGCAGGAAGCAGAGAGGGATCAAGGGAGGAGGGATATATACCCTTCCAGGCCACATCCATAATGACCTACCTTTTCCCACCAGTTTTCACTTCCCAACATCTTACCCAGACATAAACTCCTGATGAGTATCACAGCCCCATGATCCAATCGCCTCCCCAAATCTCCAAAGTATATTGACAACATAATACTTTGGGGGGACATCTAGATATAAACTATAACATAGCTTCAATATTAATAAAGCTCTTAATGTGTTTTAGGCCTTTTGGCAGTACTAACAGCAAGACTGAGATAGTCTCTGCTTTATAAAGAAATTGTAATTAATATTCTTCTACATAAACATTGAAAACATCTGCATATCATAAAATAATCTAACCAAAACTAAAAATTCATCAATAATCTTAGGAACATATATTCAATAAGTATGGAAGGAGTTAATATTGTTAGTTTATGGAGAACACATGCAGTGTAGCAAATTATAGCAAAATTATAGGAAATACTGTCAGTACTTCATTTATGCTTTCCTGGACATGTTACCATTTTTGTCATACTGGCTTCTTGTTTCCCTCTAAACACCAGTACTCGCATTTTTTTCTTTGGAGAACTGACCATGCTTTGCCATTATGCATGGAGAGTCTGGACAACCTGGGACTTTATGTTTGAACCTAATCTCCCCACCTCCAGCATTGTCCTTACACTATGACTCTACAGTCAAGAGAAAACATCCCTTATCCTCTGATCAGGACAATTTAGAGGTGTGACCTCTGATATCTCAAGACCTTCCCTTGGTAGGGGTGTACCACAAATGTATTTAGTCCCTTTACCTTCCTGTCCTACTTCTCAGATCTCCTATTCATTCCCCCCCCCCCCAGGAATACTTAAGAAGTCACTTTTGTATAAATCCTTATTTTAGGGTCATCATCAAGGCAATCCAACCTAAGGCGTAAATCAAAATTAAAATACAAAAGCACAAAAACATAAGCTAAGGACATAGACTAGGAAAATAAATTCTGATAGGAATTTATCATAAAAGAAAATACATCCTTCATTGATAATTTTATTGTGTATCCGAGGGAAAAGGAGGCATTTTCCTCATCTGCTCCAAATCTTTCTGTGCTCGTTTACTTCCTCACAATTTTCCATCTCCCCAGCCCTCTCCACTCTCCCCTGAGAATCCTCCTGCTTTACTGCTGTTACCTAAGACCCTAGGTCCACTTTTCTCCCAATGTTACATTTACTACGATGATGGGAGATGCTCAGAACTAGGACCCTGGATCCCCTCAGACCTCCACTCTTAGAGTTAGAACCCTAGCCTGCTTCCTCATTCCACGCCAACCCGCCTGACAGCCTGCTTCCCACAATGCCCTCCCGTCCCCATCCATCGGTTCTGCTTTCACGATTTTAAGTAACCGCCCTACTTTTAAACTCAGGCAGGAAACCGAGACCCAACTTGTTTGACCTGGAAATAATGTCCTATAGGAGGCTTACACTCTGTACTGTGGGCCCAGACTTTTGCGTAAGAACTCCTCTGGGTCCACCAGCCTAATAAACCGGAGTTCTCCAACTCTCTGAGTGGAGATTGGTTTCTCGATGGCCGATTTCGGAAACATTCCCGGAGGCACCAGCTAGATTCCGACCACGCAGGCCGCTTGAGGGACTGTATCCGGGCGGAGGAGTTTAGGGGCTGAACGAGGCGGTGCACCACCGATAGTATTACGGGTCCTCCTTCGCCAGGGGTTCCAAGTCTCTGGGGCAACCGACTCCAACCGGACTGAATAGAGAGACGGACCAACTCACCAGACCGGACTTCAGGACAAGGTAGGATCCCGGGCCCCAAAACTCAGTCAGGTTCTACTTTTGGGTAGAGGAGGATCTTGTTCACATCCCGTTGGGGTCTTCATTAGGGAGGAAGGACCCCGTCCCAGTCAGGGACCTTCCCAGAGTGGGGGAGGCAACATTAATAAACGCAGTACGTGCGTGTGAGTGAGAGGCCTGATTCGCTCGTGCTTCACAGCCCCACGGCTGTAGCTCCGCAGCTCGCAGCTACGGAGGCCGAGTGGGCTCATGCGCGAGTCTGCGGTGATTAGCACGTGGTCTACGGTGGCAGGGCTGTACCTGTCACAAAGCTGAGTCGGCTACGGCCAAGCGACTCCAAAATTCCTTCGGGACACGGCCAGAGAGCATCTGATTGGTCTCCCCTGTGGAGGGGGCACCCGCCTTGTTTGTCTCGCGCCATCGGTGCAGGGTGGGATACACAGGGAGGGGGAGCAAATACTGAGTTTGTTTAGGTCAAAGATTATGTGTGTTCAAATGGCCATTTTGTCCCCAGGCCTTAGGACAAAGTTATTTCTTTGGAATTTTCAAGGCTCACTTTCCCCCTCCCTTGGGTGTTTTCCTGCGCTGACCTATTGAGAAATTAGGCTACCCCCAAAGAAAGTGTCCTTTTTGTCAAACTGACTTGTTCTTCCTGCCCTGCTGGTCCATCAGGCAATTCCGGGTGGGGTGGTACACACCCTGGGGGTGTGGTGCTCTTTTTTTTTTTTTTTTTTTTTTTTAATGCTGGGGATCGAACTCAGGTCCTTGTGCTTGCAAGGCAAGCGCTCTACCGGTGAACTAAATTCCCAACCCCCTTTTTGAGCCTCATAATGAGGCCATTTTCCTGTGTCACCTCTTTTTGCACTAACCACTCATCAGGGAGGGCTTTGAACCCCTGGACCAAGGAGAGGACTACACCCTTCAATCACTCTCTCTCCTTGGTGCCTTTGAGAGCCTCACTTACCCACGAGTCCCCTGGAGCCTTGTTCTTCCCTGTGAAGGTTTGTTTCCCCCATGCCTACCCTTTCCCAAACAGAACCCCCCACCTTTCACTCCCATGTCCCTGAGGCACTTGGCAATTTTTAAAAAAATTTTATTTTAATGGTACATTTTAGATGTATATAGTGATAACATTCATCATAGGGGATTTGTACCTGTACATGATATATCTTGTTGCTTCTTTTTTTCCCATTTCCTTCGCCTCACCCCCTCCTCCCTCCCTATTTACAAAAGCTTTGTTTCCATTTTTCCTTCCATTCCTTGTTTCTCTTGTCCCTCTGTTCCTTTCCCCCTCCCTTGTTCCCTTTCCCATTTGGACATTTTCTTCCCTTTCCCAATATAATACGTTTTAGTCTTTATTTACACTTTCAGTTTCTCACACCAGAGAATGCAGTATTTAAACATGTGTGTCTGATTTACTTCACTTAATAGTATGGTCTCAAAATGCATCCATTTACCTAGGAATATCTCAAACTTATCATTCTTTATGGCAGCGTAGTACTCCATTGTATAAAAAAACCATATTTTCTTTATCCATTCCACTGTTGGTGGGCATTTGGGCTGTTTCCAAGATTTAGCTATTACAAACTGCTGCAATCAATATGGATGTGCATATATTGCTGTGGTATGATGCTTTTAATTCTTTTGGGAAGATACCAAGAAGTGGAATAGCTGGGTCAAATGGAATCTCTAGACCTAATTCGCTGAGGAATCTCCGCACTGATTTCCATAGTGGTCGCACCAGTCTACACTCCACCAACAGTGGAGAAGTATTCCTTTTTCTCTACAGCCTCTCCAGCATTTGTTATTGGCTGATATGCTGATAATAGCCATTCTTTCTGGAGTGAGATGGAATCTCAGGGTTGTTTTAATTTGCAACTCTCGAATGACCAGGGATCTTGAACATTTTTTCATATGCCTATCTGCTGTTTCTACTTCTTCATCTGAGAAGTGTCTATTCATTTCAGTTGCCCACTTTTGGATTGGGTCTTTAAATTTGGGGGGGGGTCTGATTTTTTTGAGTTCTTTATATATTTGAGATGTTAGTTCTTTGTCAGAGGAATAGCTGGCAAAAATTTTTTCCCACTCTTTGGGTTGTCTCTTCACTCTGTTGGTAGTTTCTTTTGCTGTGCAAAAGCTTTTTAGTAAGATCAGGTCCCAGTTATTGATTCTTTGTGATATTTCCTGGGCAACTGGGGATTTGTTCATAAAGTCCTTGGCTACACCTATGTCTTCAAGAGTTCTGCCTATTCTATCTTCCAATAGATTTAGTGTTTCTGTTTTAATATTTAGATCTTTGATCTACTTTGATTTTAGCTTAGTGCATGGGAAAGATATGGGTCTAGTTTTAACCTTAGGCATGTGGAGAGCCAGTTTTTCCAGCACTGTTTATTAAAGAGGCTATCTTTCTTCCAGTGAGGTTGTTTGGCCCCTTTGTCAAAGATAAGGTGACTGAGAGTGTTTGGACATGTTTCTTCATCTTCTAATCTGTTCCATTGGTCCTGGGCTCTGTTTTTGTGGGCACTTGGCAATTTGAGTCATTTTTAAAGAGATATGAGTTCTAGAGTTATCTAGGTTATAAGTCCCCTCAGGCAAGACCCCATCCTGGCAGGCCATTCCTACCCTAGGAGATAGTTTAGAGGCTACAGAATGGGAAAAAGCCAATCAAAACCCACTGTCCTGGACTATATGGTCAAGAACTTTAGGAAAGTATTTACTGGGGATTATGGAGTCATACTGACTCCTGAAAGACTCAAAACCCTGTGAGAGTTGGAGTGACCAGTGAGCAATGTTGATTGGTTTGCCAAAGGGACTTGCCACCTTTCTGTGGTCAGGGCAGTATATCAGGTGGTGATGGGAACTCTTGGACATCCAGACCAATTCCTGTGTATAGAGTCCTGGATACAGATTGCACAGGTGTTGCCCCCTTGGATCTGGTTTTGCACAAATATTTAGGGATAGTGCAGAAGTTTTGTGGCCCAACCTCCATGGGGATGGAAAGAAGACAAGCCTCCAAAACCCATCTATCAAGGAGATCCCAAGGAAGAGCCTCCTATACCTCTGCCAGCCCCTGTGCCTCCACCTTATCCTCTACTGGACAGCACTCCACCTCTATGTCTCTGCTGCTGCAACCGCCACAGAACCTGTGGGCCCAGAACCTGTGGGTAGAGGATCCTGTTTGGTTCAACAGCCAGTCCCACAGCTTGCAGCTCACCAAATGCCTCTGAGAGAGATGCAGGGCCCCCAGCAGATGAACAATGACGACACCATACAGCCAGGCCACACCAATCTCTACTATCAGCCCTCCTGTACTACTGACCTCCTGAATTGGAGGCATCACACCTTAGGTCACTTGGAGAAGCCACAGACCCTCATTGACCTCCTTGAGTCCATCTTTCAAACTCACTAGTCAACTTGGAATGACTGCTGTCAGCTCCTCCTGACACTCTTTAGTACTGAGGAGAGATGACACAGTCTGTCCAAGGCCTGAAAGTGGCTCCAAGGATGAGTCCCTGCTGATACCCTAGACACAGAGAGATGGGCGCTGAATGCAGCACCCGACAACAGACCAGACTGGGACTTCAGTACTCAGGCCAGGAGAGATGCCATATGTGACTACTGCAAAGTGCTCCTATACAGGCTTAGAACTGGAGCCAAGAAGCCGACTAATATGTCAAAAATGCTGCCATGACCCAAAAATCAGATAAGTCCCCTACTGATTTTTATGAGAGACTGTGTGAGGCCTCCTTCCGGGTCTATACTTCCTTCGATCCCAGGGTGACTGAAAGCCAGCGAATGGTAAACACTACATTTGTGACCCAGTTCTACACTGACTTCCACCACAAACTCCAGAAACTCAAAGGCTTTGCTGGGGTAAATGCCATGCAGCTGCTAGAAGTAGCTAACCAGGCCTTTGTGAATCGAGATTGTGAGGCCCAGGGGAAAGCAGACAAGCAGATGAAGCAAAGAATATCTTTGCTGGCAGCAGTGTTGGGCAACCCAGATCCATCCAAGTGCCCCATCCCACTGTGCAAAGGAGGAACACAGGGACACCTGCCACTTCGACAGGATCAGTATACATACTGCAAAGAAAGCAGCCATTAGAAAAGTGCCCACATTGGAAAGAGCCAACACAGACACCAAAGAAGGAAGCCCCATCTGGTTTAAAAAAAAAAAAAATACAAGCCTGAACCTGCCTTGCAAGATTTCATTGGCCCAGGCAGGATGGAGTCAGACTAAGAGGGACCAGGCACCCTGCCCCTAGACCCCTGTGAGCTCATGGTCAAAATGATGGTAAGGGGAGCTAATGGCATTTATGGTGGACACCTATGCTGAACATTCTGTGGTGACTAAGCCCATCACTCCTCTCACTGGGCAAAAAGCAACCATCATTTAGAGCCATCGGTGTTCAGACTGCCTGTATATTCTGCTGGTCCCAGGATATGTCAACTTGGGGGCCACTTAGTGACTCACGGGTTCCTGTACCTGCCAGAGTGCCCCATTACCCTTCTGGGAAGAGACTGGCTGACAATACTTGGGACACAAATTATATTCTCCCCAGGAAAGCTGCGTGAGCCTCACCCTGGGAAGAGGAGACCTCTGATGATGAGTATGACTGTACCCATGGAAGACAAATGGCACCTCTACCACTCAGACAAAGAACAAGTGAATCCAGCGAGCCTACTAGAGGAGTTTCCTGCTGTTTGGGCTGCAAAGCACCCCCCAACCCCCGGCATGGCCAGGAACCGTGCACCCATGGTGGTAGACCTGAAGCCCAGAATCACCCCAGTCAAGCTGAGGCAATATCCTGTCCCTCAAGAGACACATTCGAGAATCCAAAAGCACATCTAGTGGCTACGAGACTAGGATTTTGGTTGAGTGCCAGTCACCCTAGGACAAGCTGGTGCTGGTGGTCAGGAAGGCTGAAGGAAGTGATTATTCACCACTTCAGGATCTGCGGGCAGTGAACAATGCCGTTGTCACTCTACCTCCAGTGGTGCCAAACCCCTACATTCTCCTAAGTCACTCAGGTGAGCGGTTCACCTGCCTCAACCTCAAAGATGCCTTCCTTTGCCTCTGACTAGTGCCAGTCAGTCAACTGTTGTTTGCTCTTGAGTGGGAGGACCAGCTTATGAGAAAGAATACTCAACTGGCTTGGACCTGGCTGCTACAAGGCTTCAAAATTCACCCACTCTGTTTGGAGAGGCACTCACCACAGACCTTGCAACATTCCCCAGAGAGACTTTAAACTGCACCTTACTTCAGTATATAGATGACCTGCTTTTGGCCAGTTTTACCCAAGAGGACTGTTTACAACAAGAGGGAAAGAAATCAAACACAAAGAAGAAATCCTCCAGCTGCTAGAGGCAGTTAGGGAACCCTCCCAAGTGGTGGTCATGCACTGCGAAAAGGAACTGATCTTATCAGCAAGGGGAATCAACTGGCGGACCAGGCAGCTAAAGAGGCCTGCAACACACCGTGGCCATCACCAAACCAGGCTCCAAAGTTGTACTAGCACCAGAATTGCCCCTTTCTTCAAAGTACACCAAAGAAGATGATCAATGGGCCCTGAGCAAGGGAGGAACTAAAGGAAAGAGGGGGTGGGGAGGAAGCTGGTGGATCAGAGACTCTTCATTCCCAGTGCAGTGGCAGTCTAGCTAGTGACACTGCACCATGAAATGACTCACCTAGGAAAAACAGCTCTAGGAAATTTACTGAGCTGCTACTACATTATACCCACATTTCGCACCCTGTGTGCTCAGATCAGCCTTAGATATCTGATACTTGCTTGTACTGGTTTGTACCTACTCAGAGTGGATAGAGGCTCCCCCCCCCGCCCCGCCCAGCACATACACTGAGGGTGCTTGAGACATAGTTAAGGCCTTACTGAGAGAGAACATTCCTGGATATGGACTGCCTCTCAATATTTGTTCTGACAATGGGCCTGCCTTTGTGTCAGAGAGAGTCCAGATCCCGACCAAGACTCTGGAATAGAGTGAAAACTTCACATAGCTTATAGGCCACATAGTTTAGGTAATATTGAGTGCATGAACCAGACCTTCAAGACCACTTTAGCCAAGTGTTGCCAGGAGACCCAATTACCGTGGGTAGACCTGCTGCCCTTAGCCCTACTTCATACATGGTGTACCCCAAGACCTTCAGGTTACTCCTCTTTTGAAATCTTATAGGGAAGACCTCTCCCTATAATAGGAAAGCTGAAAGGAAATCCCTGACAGATAGCTGACCTAGAAATGTCCCCACACCTCCAGACCCAAGAAAGGTCCTCCATCACATCACCCAGAAGACCCCCATCCCCTTAAGAAACTGGGTCCACCCTCACCAACCAGGGGCCCTGCTATGGGTTAAAGACTGGAAAAAGGAGGCACTCCAGCCAGTCTAGACCAGCCTCCACATGGTCATGCTAGCGACTTCAACTGCAATTGTAGTTACAGGTGTCACCCCATAGATCCATGACACCTGAGTAAAAAAAAGTGACACCCACAGGGGAACAAGAGACCTGGACAATAAAGACACACCTAGATGAGCAAGTAGCCCTCCACAAGCGACAGGACAATCGCCTGATGCCGACTGAGGTTTGAGGAATCTACAGCCTGCCCCAGTCCCAAACCTAGAGATACTGTGATGTTTCTCTTTAAGTCAAGCTATATAGAAAAGCATCAAGTGACAGAATGATACGGGAGGTGCTCAGAACTAGGACCCTGAATGCCCCAGACCCTCACTCTTAGAGTTAGGACCCTAGCCTACTTCCTCATTCCACACTGACCTGTCCCACGGCCTGCTTGCCACATCCATTGGTTCTGCTTTCACAATTTTAAGTAACCACCCTACTTTTAAACTCAGGTGGGAAACCGAGACCTAACTTATTTGATTTGGAAATAATGTCCTATAAATGCCTTATACTCTCTGTACTCTGGGCCTAGGCTTTTGAGTGTGAACTTCTCTGGGCCCGCCAGCGTAATAAACTTGAGTTCTCCAACTCTTTGATGGGCACTTGATTTCTCTGTGTTCTATTTCTGCAACAGCAACATTGACCTGTGTTGTTAGAAAATGACCTTTTAAATATACTTCCCTCTATGTATTTAACATGGTGTACTGAACGTTCAAGGATTGGTCAAACATTTTTCATTGTAGAAAAACACCCCTTAAAACAAAAGACTAAATATGACTATTCCTCAAATCTAAGGAAGACATTGTTGTCACATGGTTTGTCACCTTGAGGCACAGCTTATTTCAGGACAGTCTGTTTTTCAGTCCAAATTACGCAATTTGTATCTTACTTTAGGAAAACATTGTTCTCTTCCCTATGGCTTGGTCCTCCCCTTTTCCATCCTCTCCATATCAGTGTAATCCCTAAGATAAAATTTCCAAAGAGTAATTTATCAGTCTGTTACATCTGGAGGTGTACTGTGAGCCGCTGGCCTGCTAGAAAATGTAATTCCTGGCGATCATAAACCCAGCTACAGTAAAGAATTAAATAAACCGAGTTAAAATTAAGAGAAGACAATTTATTTGGAGGACAGCTTATTTAAAAGTGGTGAAAAAGAGGGAAAAGGAGGTGACAGATAGCTACTTGAGGAGTAGGGAGCATTGGAAAGCGAAATACTCGTGGGCCCTTTGTTCTAGCCCCTTTTTATTAAGGTTTTTCCCTTGGGTCAGCCCTTGGAATCTGATTGGCTCTTGGGCTTGTCTGTCACCTCTGCCTCAATTTCCCTCAGCTACATGACCTTTGTCTTTTGGCAGAGGGCAAGCTTATGGGCGGGTACCTCAGGGCTAGGTAATGCAGATGTAAGAGTCAAAAGGGAGAGTTTGTTTTCTTTATGTTAATCAGATTACATGGGGCCTTCCCGGAACTAGTCTCTTTGCCTTTGTCTCTTTAACTGTTGGAATCTAGCTGCTTTTATGTTTCTAACTATTTGATTATAGCTGTCTGGCTTTCAGAGTCTGGCTATAGAGATCAAAATTGTCTTAATTTTTAATAACATCTAACGAAGCCTTTACTCTATCTTTGCTCTACCTATGGGGACCCCTGTCCCTACAAGTCTAACATGATAATAATAGTACTTTGTTTTGTATGAAGGAAGGTGGAATGAGCTGGGGAGATTCAGTAGAACAATTCAGATGGGATCTGAATTGCTTTCCATTCCAGTCTTGTTATTTTGGTTGAGCTACAGTTGTGTGAGAAAGCCGATTGCATGCATCTCTTCTCAATTCTTCTTTCAGTGATAACTTGTTGATAGCTGAACTTTATCATTTTGGCAATCTATGGAAATCAGTGTGGAGATTCCTCAGGAAACTAGAACTAGAGATTCCATTTGACCCAGCTATTCTTCTTGGTATCTTCCCCAAAGAATTGGAAATGTTTCTGCCATAGCAATCAGCAATTGCTACAAATCAGAGCTCTTTTTTTTTTTTTTTTTTTTAACTCCAGAGAGCAAGCTGTTAAATACTTAGCAACATACCACTGTCCTAGGATCTCTTTGGGGAGGGGTGCAGTCCTCCCATACCTTAGCCCAGTTGGTTCTATTGGGGCTGATGATCCTGTTGATTCTATTCTCCAGCTCCAAGAGTGAGCAGAGAACCACATTCTTCCTAGTTTTCATGACTGGTACAACCATAGGTAGATATTTCAAAATGGGCCAGTCAAAGCCCTTGCTGGGATTGTTGCTGAAATGGTTGAAAAAGAAACATACTTTCCTTTTGAGATTTTGACTACTAAGGTCCCTAAATATCTGGAACTACTGAGGATCATGCAGATCACAATAAAGAGAAAATCTTCTTGAAAATGAGGCCAGCACAGAAGAAAATAAAACTTAAAGAATGAGAAAGAAAATAATAGGGCTATAATCATCATCTTAATAACTGGAGAAAGCTCTTTTATTTCTCTAATTTAAGCCAACAGATACCTTTTATTGCTTTAGCTATTTGGAGTTCAGTTTCTATTACATGTGATCATGTAAATTTGATTTATATAATTATACAAAGAACACACAGACACAGACACAGACACACACACACACACACACACACACACACGTACACATGCACGCCCCTTCCAAAAACAGACAATACATTTCAGAAAAAATAAGAAAGAGGAGACTTTTCTTATAGCTGGTGTGAAACATTTCATTATTATGCAAGGCAATATAAATTATACTTTTCACATTTTTTTTATTTCAGATTATGTCCAGGAACTTACCAAACAGACCTAGAAACCTTTAGTTATTAAACACAAGGCAGACATTTGTATTATAGACCGCGAAGTAAGGTAGAAATATTATAGGCTGTCAGACAGTTCTGGGCCCTTAATGGAGTCAATACACAGGACAACTATAGCTGGAGGCACATCCATTGAAGGTCAGGTCTCAAGATAAGGATGGAAAGACCAGAGCCACACCCCTGGATGAGGGATAAACAATGAACTGAAGATTACATCTGTTAAAGTCTAGGTCACCCAGGTGGGCGACCAAGATCTCCGGATCCAACCCACCCTGGAATGTCCTTGTTCTCTCCTTGCCGGTTTACTATGTGACTTTCTTCCCCATTGGACCACTATTACCTAAACGACTACACTTGTACTATTATTGGTTAATCATCATTTTGACACACATTGTACCCGCCTCACAATTTTGCTCTATAAAACTTCCTCTGAAGGGTGGGCTCGTTGGCAACCCACTCGGGTCCCCTCCTGTCTCTCAGGAGCTCTCTTTCTCTCTCCCAATAAAATTCCTACTCTTAACCTCCTTTGTTCCTTAGAATTCATTCTTCGACTTCGGGGAACATGAACTCATCATAACTGACATCTAGCAGGTTGGGAGTTATATTTTTTCCCCTATATCATTTGGAAATGAACATCTCTTTTTCTTTCTTCCCCCACATTTCTCAGGCCAGATCAAAATATTAGTTAGAACTCTATCTCCTAGACTATGTAGGTAGAAGCAATACACTGAGTAATATTCTGTCAGAGCAGCTTTTCCAAAAGTAAAGAGGTATTATTGTGAAAAATGTACAATGCAAAATGCTCAGGGCCTGTTTTGGTTGAGAAGAAAGTCTTCAGAGAAATACAAAGCCAACAATAACTTGCTGATTTACTATTAGCAAGTTTTGATAAAATTTGGTTCCCAAAGGTAGAAATAGCTTGGTGAAGTAAATATTCTCCCATAGAGCTGTATCAAACTCCAGTGATGCAAACTTTCTGGAATGCAATTTATCAATATAGAAGTCCATATACTTCCATTCCCTTTTGTTTGGCAGTTCTACTTTTAGGATTGTGTGTTAAATAATTAGAAAATTAGGAGGAAATTTATACAAAAAAAAATATTCTTTGCAGCCCCATTTATAATACAGAAAGGTTGAGGGAAAACCTGAATGACTAACAGTAAATGAATGATTAAACAAGTTAGAGCCCAGCTACATAATAAAACTATTTTTTCAAAAAAAGATGTTTTCAAGAATTTGAAGTGTAATCTTGGTATAATGTTTAAGAAAAAGCTTTATGCAAAACTGGTGTACAGGCTAAGAACATTTCAGTAACTTAAAGCTTTTGTGTCTGCTGAGACTTTGCCTACTCCTGCACCTGGGGGATCCTTATTTTTCTCTCAAAATCCAGCTCAAATAGTATGCTTTTTATGGAATTTTTTTTCTTGAAAAGGTAGTGCCTAAGGACGGTGAATCTATTAAGAGGAATCACATGTATTCACTCTCTGTTGTGATTGTAGAGAACCTCTAGAGGTCCCATTTTTTTCTCACTTAACTTCAGTCTTAAAATGCTGTTTTTATAATTTTCTTTTTATTTTTAATAAAATAAAAATGTCTGTATTAAAAAATCCAGCTGACATTAGAGATCTGAGAAAAAATTTTGATAGGAGAAGTAGAAAGTAATAAACAGGGATGGAAGCAAATGTTCATAAGCATCAAAAAGAGTAACTATCATAGAGATTGGGGCTATTGAAAATTTTACTTGTTTCTTAATACTCCTACCTACATATTATTATTTTTCCAATAAAATTCTTATTCTGAAAGAGAGAAATGACAGGTACAATGGTAGATACTGTGCCACATTAGGTTATCATTCAGCAAATACTCACTTCTCACCCTTCTCCCCTCACCTCCATGGGATGTTGTAGTTCCTTACTTCATTGATATTGGAATTGATTATGACTTGCTTTGCTTTAGATGGTCAGGAACTATAGAAGATGCGTTATATCACCCAATTGCTTAGCTAACAAATGATTCTACAATAGTGTTATAGAACCTGAAAGAACACATGAGACTTCGGTGTCAGAAACGACTTTATTACTCACAGCAGTAATTTTAACTAGAGTATCAGTATTTGCTTGTGTTGTTTCCTCAAATCCAGTACAAACTGGACTATATGAAGAGGGCCAGTTGATACCTAGACTCATAGTCAGTTGCATTATAGGAGAGAAACTGTGGGCTTATGGAGCCCAAATCTTTCATAATGGGTTGTCTACATATCTTGCCTTTTATTCAGGAGGGAGAACTTATTTCTGTCTTCCAAGGCTATTTAGCATATTACGTTGAAAAAATAACTTGCAACGAAATAAGTCAAATGCAAAATGTACCTACCTGCAAAATGTACAGGAATGTAAATGACCCATGGAACATTGTTTCCTGCCCAGTTTCTCCCCTGACAAAGAGCCCCAGAGCTAAATTCATCCTGAATCCACCAAATGTTGGTAGCATGAAGATACATAAATGTGGGAATGAATGAATGACTCTGAACTACTGAATTTGGGAGTGGTTTTTCATGTTTCTGTAACATTGTTCTAGCAGTAACTGATTCATTTTTAAATTAGTAATGGAAAGGAGGTAATTCCATATAGAAACTTCATGTTTTGGCTTTAATTTTGGGACCAGACAGTAAGTAATGAGAAAAAGTATACAGGGAGAAAAGTGGTGACATATGTTATGAAATACCAAAATATTTGATAGAACTCTTGCCTACAGTAACCAAGAAGACAGAAAATGCACCGAATAAAGCATTTGGTGAGGAGCTCTCAAAAGCACGGGCAGATACATGCTAATTGTGAGTGATAAAATGCTACAGGAAAAACATGAGCTCAGTAAAAACCGATTGGTTTGCAAAGAGAGCCCAGAAATATTAGATTTGGAATTTAAAATGATTTCTTATCAAAACAAAGACATAGTAATTAAATACAGAGGAGTGAATCAAAGATGGCTTTAATATTACTTTTTAAGACATACGAACAGATTAAATTGTTTTCTGTTCAATGAAAGGGCTTCTAGAAGAATTAAGAGCACAATGACACCAGTCCAATGTATTCAGAGTACCTAAAATTAAGTCTAGATGGAGACATGTTTTGGAAAGAATTGTGTGTATGGTTCTTGGCACTTGTAATGAATTAGAATTAAGTTCATAGAGAACGAACCATGTTTCTGAGAGACTTATCTTGGGAAGAGACCCACAAGCCTAGACGGAAGGACTGTTGTAGATATAAAAATATCTCTCACTTCCCAACTTTATATTGTTAAGAATTGAACTTAAAAATACCGTTGAGCCACCAAGAAGAACATATTGTGAAAGACCCTCTCAAAGACAGTCAGAGAGGATGGTGGCAGAGAAAGGACCTGAAATAGTGTCAGCTAAGATCTGTGGGTAACAGCAGGGGACTGGGAGCTGTTCCAGGGATCAGAAGCTGGGTTGGATGAAGAACTATGGCCAAGGTTCTGTTTCCAGTGGGTCCCATATTATTAGAGGACAAAACCAATCACCCTGTCTCCACTTCTGTCATTGTACAAATATAGGTTTCCAATGAGAGTTCTAATGCAGGAAGACTAATCTTTCTTGCATGGGAGAGTACACAGGTATCATTCTATATTGTTGGTTTTCCTTCTAACTGCATTACAGGATGTAGTGCATTAGTTTGGTCCATCTTTGAAGCAAGAACAGTTAACAAACAATGATTTGAGTTCCCCATTTGTATGAAGACCTGTGCTATTTGCTTTGCTAGTTTTCACAATTACTATAGACCAGAGACTGATTCATTTTCCATTCTTCCCTTTTTCAACAAGAGAAGTATTTGTTGTGGATATCCTACCCAAGTTACGCAATTATATATCAGGTCTGTGGCTGACAGATAATGTGTGCTTTTAGTCCATAGGTCACTGAATTGAGAGGAGCTATATGCAGGTCAAATACAGATCATGAGATTCTGGATTTTGAATCTGGTGCTGTGACTGTAGGGATAAATTGGGATGGATATATTTTGCATATGAGGAGATAGGGAATATGTGAGAACAAGAGAATATGTGAGAGAATATGCGGATTGTGGTAACATGCTTTACTGTGAAGTAAATATTCGCTCTATTATCCTTCCTCAATGGGAAGAACATATCTTAATTCCCACTGATGTCAGCTTAACTCAGCAACTAATTTTGGTCAACAAGATTTTAGAAAATGTGATGCAAATAGAGGCTTGAAATGCATTTGCACGATTGGGCTTATCCTTTTTTGCACTTTTGCCACTGCCCTGGAAAGACATGCTGGGATACCTGCTGGACATCCCACCTGGGCACCACTGTTAGATACATGAAGCTGAGATCCCTCAAGCCACAGTCCTGCAGGCTAACACATACCTTCCTCAGTCAAATTGCAGGTACATGAGAAAGTCATAAATGCTTTATGCAAATGAGATTTTGTAATTATTTACTTTGCAGCAAAAGGTGATTTACATTGAAAGACCCGGATGAAGAAAATGTTTTCCCCAAGAAGAGAAAATTGGCAACATTATTGGTTTAGGGTGGTGGAGAGAAGGCAGATTTATCTTAGGCCAAATTAGAGTTCCAGATAGATGATCAGCAATGAGTTTGCAAAGACATCTGTGGCGTCTCTACCTTTTATATTGAACTTCTCATGATGAACTTCTATCTGTATTTGGGGGTTCTTAAAATTAAGTATTGTTTGTTTGTTTGCAGTATATGAAGCATTGGCATCCAGTATCCCTGGGAATCTTAAGAAGAGGTGTTTGGGCTCACTTTGAGTGCATTAACTTAGCAGTGATCACATTTTGCAGAATTCTATTTGCAAGCTCAGAAAATTACCACGTGTAGTTCACCATATGGTACAACTGATTCTGCTGAAGGAACTATTGTATTTGCAAAATCAAAACCACTCACTAAATCTTCAAATCTCTTTTTCACCCTACTGTCATGGTTTCCATGACTACATTTTCACAGCCGCATGTTACATTTTAAATGTAAACGATTTTTACAAAAACCCCACTATAAACATTTTTCAGAAAGAAGAAAATGAGAAAGATGTTTAACTTTGGTCAACCATTCTGATAGGTGTTGATTTCCACAACTTTGAGATTAGGTACAACACAAATGAGAAATACATGTTTAAAGCATGATTTATCAAGTTTTAAGAGGAGTCCTGTGATTGGATACAGATATTGGAGATGTTAAACTTCAAATAGCAGATTAGAGTTGACAAGAGAAAACTTTTATGTAGTGAAGTAGATTCTTATACCTCTGAACAGCCCTTAAATATGTTGCTTCCTTCTTTGTGAATATAATTATCCTTTATGTATTGTTTTAAGATGTATTCTAAGCATTATCTTTTTGGGTAGAAGGTGTAAGCACAGAAAATTTCCCTTCATGAATATTTTAGGATGAAAATAGCATATAAGAACTTCTTCTCTTTTTGTATTGGGAAAGGAATGTTATATTGAATTCTGTTTTACTACTTGAAAACATTCTTTGGAGCTGGCCTTTCCTAGTGTACCTTTCACTTTATTGAAGGCCATATGCTGTTTTCAGTTGTACAAATACTATCTAGACCATAAAGTTATTATTGTGTTTTAAATGAGTATTATTGAGATTCTGGTAGGCTGCATCCAGATATAGGGGTCTTCACTGGTATGTTTAATAAGCTCCAATGGAAAGGCATTATAGAGTTGTTATTAGAAATGGAAACTCCAAATGTGCCTCATCTTGCAATTATACAACACTGCATAGAAACTTTCTGCTTCTTACACACATATCATAGAAGAATATCATGGTGATTCATAAGGAATAACACTTGACAGTTATGTTCGATGTAAACAGGCATTACTTTCTTTTTCTACGTTTCAGTGTTAAACACCTTTTTTAGCTTAGTAATTAGCACAGTTAGAATTCGCCCAATGTTAGTAGAGTAATCTCTATCTTGTGTAAAGAAATTTTCACAGGTTTTCAGTGAAGTATATATATTGAATAATCAACACTGGACAGATCAAGAGTTGGGTGGTCTGAAAATACATGGGCCAGAGCAGAAGCTACACTGTCTTAAGCAAAGTCCTAGATTTCTATCTTCTATTTCCCACTTAAAGGGGGAGAATGTGATGTAGAAAGAGTCTTACTGCATTTCCAATGTATTTTTTCTTCATCTATTGAAGGCAAAAATATCTGATGAAATTTGAAAGATGATGATGTTTTTATTTTTTTTTTCCTTTTGTGGGGGGTGGGGGTTACTGGGGCTTGAATTCAGGACCTTGAGCTCGCTAGGCAAGCACTGTACCACTTGAGCTAAGTCCTCAACCCCAGAAAGATGGTGATGTAAGGCGGTGGTGACATTATTCTTGCTGGGATTTCTGCATCTGCCACAGTACAGCATCAACTTGTTTCTCTTCTGCAGAGTTAGAGACCATCCAGCTGATATGCATGTGTGGACAGAGATCAATGCCAGGGCATGGTAGGAATTGTGTAATGTGAGGGCAACTGATTTGTATACATATCCATGATTATTGGAAGATTTTGCAATAACATATCTCCTTTTGTGGCTATTTATATAAAACCACAGGTATGCATAAGTATAAAATGGAAATTTATTAATAATATATACTGAATGAGAGTCCCCAGGAAAATTCAACGTTCCAAAGCTGAGCAAAAGCTTTTACTTAAATAGGTGAATAAAAAGACTATGTATCAAATTGGAGAATGGGTAGAAAATATCAGTGAAAATGGCTGAGTACAGACTCTGAAACTTCTTGTCCTCCATAAACACGATGAAAACCGTAGCAAAAATGTCAAAATCAACTTTTTCTGAAATTTGGAAGTTAAAAATAGCCTTCATCAGTCTTCAGAGTTTGATAGTTTTAAACAAGGAAAATAGCCTAATTTCTGTAGGAAAAGTGAAATTTATATTTTAACCTGTCCCCTTCTGATATCCTTGCTCGGCTCTCTGGAAACCTTGAAAAAGAACAGCTTTCAGTCACAGCTCACTTAATGTAGACAGCTTTTCTTTAGGGACATTTGTCAAAACAATGAGAGAAAATTGTTTAACACTGTGCCCATCTGAGAGGGTACATGGCAGTTGGGGTAACCTAGGCTAACCAAAAATTTAAGAAAAGAAAAGGTGGGTAATGAGATACCTACAGAGAATTTCGAAAACTACTAATGTATCTCTGGAAATCTAGAAATCAATGTACATATGTAGAGATGTGCATATATCTAGGACTGTAAACACACTCAGAAAAGACCAGAAGATCCTTAAGTCTCACCTCTGGTTAACCTGTCATCCAGACTCTGCACATGTAGGAAGTAAGAGCTAAGACAGCATTATAAATCCCTGTGTGAGTGTTGAAGACATTCTCTGGTTTAGACAATCTTGGCAAAGACTAGAAGGCTTAATTAGTTCTAGACATTTAGAAATATCTCTATCCAAACATTAGCTGACCACTAAGTTAAATGAACAGAGACTACAGTGATTAAAAATGAGAAAGAGTACAAACTTTACGTAATTAGCTCAGGAAAATCACTAAAGCAAGTGACAACAAATAGCAATAAAAACAAATATTGAGGAGGGAGCAGAATCTGACTTCTGGAGTTTTCATTTTTTTTAATGTTTAGTTTTTGATAAAATATATGATACATGTAAAGAAACAAGCAAAGTAAGTCCCATACATTGGAAAAAGCAATCAGTACAAACTGTTCTTGAGGAAGCCCAGCTGTGAACTCATTAGACAAGCACTTTAAATTGGTTATTTTAAATACTGAAAGAATCAAAAGAATCCAAGTCTAAATAACTAGAGGAAAGTAAGAACTATTATTTAACAAATAACAAATATCAATGAAGAAGTAGAAATTATAAAACTAGAAACTACAGAAAAATAACAGAGATGAAAAAGTTTTCTTAAGGTACTGACCAGCAGATTTGAGTGGGTAGAAATCAGAATTAGAGAACTCCAAAACAGGTCAGTTGAGGGTTTTTTTTTTAAATTTTATTTTATTTTTAATGGTACATTTTAGATGTACATAGTGATAACATTCATCATAGGGGATTTGTACCTGTACATGACATATCTTGTTGCTTCTTTTTTTCCCAATTCCCCTCCCCTCACCCCCTCCTCCCTCCCTATCTACAAAAGCTTTGTTTCCATTTTTTCCTCAGCCAATAACAAATGCTGGAGGGGCTGTGGAGAAGAAGGAACCCTTCTCCACTGTTGGTGGGAGTGTAGACTGGTGCAACCATTATGGAAATCAGTGTGGAGATTCCTCAGGGAACTAGGACTAGAGGTTCCATTTGACCAAGCTATTCTACTTCTTGTTATCTTCCCAAAAGAATTAAAAGCATCATACTGCAGCGATACATTCACACCCATGTTTATAGCAGCACAGTTTGTAATAGCTAAATCTTGGAAACAGCCCAAATGCCCATTAACAGCAGAACGGATAAAGAAAATGTGTTTTTTTTATATAGTGGAGTACTACTCTGCCATAAAGAATGATAAGCTCGAGATATTCCTAGGTAAATGGATGTATCTTGAGACCATACTCTTAAGTGAAATAAATCAGACACACAACCGCATTGTTTCTCTGGTGTGAGAAACTGAAAGTGTAAATAAAGACTAAAATGTATTATATTGGGAAAGGGAAGAAAATGTCCAAATGGGACGGGGAACAAGGGAGGGGGAACAGAATAGAGGACAAGAGCTGAGGTTTTTAAAGTTTGCAGAACATAAGGAAAAAAACCAAACAGAGCCAGAGGGATGTGTGGGACATCACCATGTGCAACAACATGTACAGTAAGAGGAAATCATGAAGCAGTAAGTTAGAAATGATTTCTCAAGTGTAAAAGATGCCTGAAATGATTAAGAGCAGATTTCTCACCAGAAATCATATAAACCAATGGGATAGCATGTTCAAAGTGTTGTCAATCATAATTTTTATATCCAGCACAATTACCCTCTTAAAAAAAAAACAATCTTGACATAAAGAAAACTCAGGTAAACAAAACCTGAAAGAATTCATCACCAGCAAATTCACTTTACAGGAAATACTGAAGGAAATCCACCTAAAAATGAAAGCATTCTAGACAATAAATCAAATCAATCTTAAGAAATAAAGAGCACTGGAAAAGGTAACTAGATAGATATATATAAAGAACTATGTAAATGTTATTTTCTACTTGTAACTATTTTTCTTCTGTCCTATTTAAAGGATTACTGAAAGAAGCAATACTTACAAATTTGTTTTGGTGAAAAATACAATGTATCAAGATATAATTATATGACAGTGACAACCAAAAAGAGGGGAAAGAAGTGGAGCTATATAGAGCAGAATAAAATTTTTGTATATGCATGAAATTAAACTCATATCAGTCTAAACCAGACTAGCCCATTTGAAGATGTGAGTTTTAATTCCCAGGACAATCACTAATAGCTCAAATATGTACCGTAAACGAATTAGAAGCAAAGAGTTCCGTCATGTCCAGCTAAGTGGCATTAGCAAGACAGAGAACCTCCAAGTCATGCACCTGAGAAATACAGGCACATTGAAATAGGAACAACAAAGAAAGTCAGCTACTGGAAGGGAAACAGAAGGAGAAACTCACCAGATCCAAATCCAGCATGGGGATGGGGTGGGGGTCAGAAAGGGAAGCCAAGCTACTCTTGGACTGCAGCATCGCTTACACCATAGGTCTAGCATACGTGCCATCTTAGGAGAGGATCTAATACCCTGAGGTTGGAAGCCTGCACTTCAGCAGTGGCCAGGCTGCTGGAATTAGCTCCTAACCTTTCTATCCTTTCCACCAGGAAAAAAAAAAAAAACACAGTAAGTGATATATTTGCAAGCCAGGGCATCAGAGAAACTGAAAACTGGTGAGTAGTGTCTGAGAAAGCACTGGGGAGTCCTTGGGGAATTTGAAAACAATCTCATGATCCTGTTTGGGGCCTGGATGTATGCGTTGAGAAAACCACAGCTTTAGGGCTGTATGAGCCGGCAGTGTTTGTGAACAGTGAGAGCCTGGAGAGGGAAGACACCAGACTGGCCAGGAATAGGAACAAGCCTATTCTTCTCCCAAACAGCAGGGGTATTGTGCCCATGGGACACGGCCTGTCCCACACTGTCATGTACCCCACACAGTAGCCCCCACCACCCCTAATTGAGCTGCTGTGCTCAGTGGGTCCTGCACTTCCTTTGAGTTTATGGATCGTGAAAGGACACTTTGAGGGAGAGTGAATAGAGAAAGATCAAAGGCAGAGAGTAGTGCCTTGGCCAGAAAGTATCCGGCACTGTGCTTAGCCAAAAGCTTGTGAAGGGAGAATGCAGAAGCAGCTAAGAGATCTGCTGTGCAGGGAAGAGAGTGGGGAATGAGAGTGCTCTGGTGCAAGTTGGCAGACAACTGGGTGCTGGGTCAATCACACTGCACCCTCCCCTCTTCAGATTAACTGGGGGAAGGGGTCAGATCTTGAGAGAGAAGCAAAGTCCTCTAGTTAGCCATACCATGAGTAAGGTTTATAGTGGGGAGGAAGGCTCAGAGGACCATCCAGGTTGACAGATCTCCCTGCTCACAGTCAGGCAGTTGAGCAGATCACAGGTGAGTGGCTTGAAGATCTGCAGTGGCATGCTGTAGGCTGAGAAGGGTGAGGAGAAGTCACTGGTTGTCAAGGTTATGCTCCAAGGAGGGCAGAGGAGCAGAAAAGACCCAAGCCCAGAAATCCACCCAGAAACCCCCACAGGGCAAAGTCTCCTTCCTCGTGGTGAATGTAGGGGAAGAGCTCATCCCTGAACTCAGACTGCGATGTAGATGGGACTCAGTACACTTTGATTTTTTGTTTTTGCAGCTATTTTTTTCCTTTTTTTTTGGTCATTTAATTTGTTTTTGCCCTTTTTCTTTTTTTCCTCCCCCCTCTTCCCCTCTTTCTTATTCTTTTAACTTCCCTCTCTTTCTGTCCTCATTTCATGTAATATATAGAGGCAAGTTAGGGAAATTCTCACCAAAATTGTGTACAGAAGATTCAAATACAAAGCTAACTAACTATTAAGAGATTCTGATGTTCTCACAGCTTTCCTCAGTCTCCAATTGCATTTGCCTCCTGATGCATCCTTTTACTCCCACAGATATTCTCATTACCCCCTAGACACTAGCTTTTTAGTCCTGCTTTAGAAACAATCCCAACAGAGTGTGATCTGGCTGTGTTTCATCTGTTGATATTTCTCTTTTCTCCTTCTCTTCTTACTTCTGTTCTCTACTTACCCATTCCCAGTCTTCTTTTCATTTTTTCTTCCTCTCATCACGCACTGTTTCCCAGTCTACTTGTTAATAGCAGTGTATTTACAGCCTGTATGAGGCATTATGCACTGGCACAAAAACAGACATATGGGTCAGTGGGACAGAACAGAAGATGCAGAAACAACCCCAGGCACATGCAGGCTTCTGATATTAGACAAAGGGACCAAAAGCCTATGCTAGAGAAAAAGATTACTTCTTCAACAAATGGTGCTAAGAAAACCCATTATCCACCCATGCAGAAGATTGAGTCTAGACCCATACTCTCACCATGCACTAAAATAAAATCGAAATGGATGAAAGACCTAGATACTTAACAGAAACACATCTTCTGGAAGATAAAATAGGATAATGAAGATATAGGCATAGGCAAGTACTTCTTGAATAGAATCCCAGTTGCACAAGAAATAACACAGCAAATTAACAAATGGGACTTTATCAAATTAAAAAGCTTCTGCACAACAAAGGAAACAATGAACAAAGCGAAGAGAAAACTACAGAATGAGAAAAATGTCTAGGTACTTCTCAGACAAAGGACTAACATCTAGACTATCTAAAAAAAATAAAAAAAAATTAAACATCCCTAAAGGAAACACCCAATCACAAAATGGGCAACTGAAATGAATAGACATTTCTCAGAAGAATATTTACCAATGGCCAAAAAGTACATGAAAAAAATGTTGAACATGTTTGGTCACTAGACAAATACCAATTAAAACAACATAGATTCCATTTTACTCCAGAAAGAATGGCCATCATCAAGAACTCATGAAACAACAAATCTGCTGAAGCTGTGGGGAAAAAGGAACCATTACACATTGCTGATGTGAGTGTAAACTCATACAACTGCTGTGGAAATCTGTATCGAGAGTCCTCAGAAAACTAAAATTAGAAATTCCTTTCAACCCAGCTGTTCCCCTTCTACATTTCTAGAGCTCAAGACATCATATTACAGTGACATGTGCACATTCATGTTTATAGCAGCACAATTCAGAATAGCTAAATCTTCGAAGTGGCCTATATGTCCATCAACAGATGAATGGGTAAATAAAATATGATACACAATGGACTAGTACTCAACCATAAAGAAGAACAAATTTGACCCATTTTTTGGAAAACGAGTGCAACTTGACACTATAATTATTAATAAAATAAATCAGCCACAAAAGCTTAATTATCACATGGTTTTTCTTATAGGAGAAACTCAAATCATAAATAATTTGAAGAGAAAAATAAAAGACAAATAATAGGAAAGGAGAAATAGACCTTTTGCAAATAGAAAGAGGATCTAGAGATGGAGGGAGAGGGGACAGAAGGGAGAGGAAGGAGAAATATAATAACTAGTAAGATGTGACATGTACATGTACCAACTCCCTAGGATGAAAGTATTCATTATGTATCACATACATTAAAAAAAGAATGGCCAGGAAGGTAAAACTAAAAATATCTATTTAATATAAAAGAAGGCAGTAATGGAAGTATATAAAAACAAAAAAGGCATAGAAAACAAAATGACAAAGATAAAATTTACCTTATCAATAAAAATATTAAATGTAAGTGAATTAAACTCTCCAGTCAAAGGATAGAAGTGTCAGAATAAACTTCAGGGGCATCATCTGACTATATGCTGTCTATAAAATATACACTTTTGATTCAAATCCACAAAATGTATTAAGACTAAAACTGTGAAAAAAGATATGCTATGCAAGTAGCATCCAAAAGAGTTGGAATGGCTGTATTAATACAAGACAAATATTTTATGTTTAGATGTTATACCCTGAAACCTTGTTAAATTAGGTTTTAAAGCTATGATAGCTTTTTGAGACTTGTTCAGGATTTTCTACATATATGATCCTTGCACCTGAAAATAGTGACAGTTTTACTCCTTACATTCCAATCTGAATGGCCTTTGTTTCCTTTTCTTTTCCTTTTCTTTTTCTTTTCTTTTCTCTCTCTCTCTCTCTCTCTTTCTCTTTTTTTGTTCTTTTTTTGGTCTAACCCTGGCTAAAATATCAAGTACCATATTGAATTGAAGTGGAAGGTGCAGTCACCCTTGTGTTTTTTTCTAATTTTAAATAAAAGATTTTCACTTTTTCACCATTTTGTGTGATTTTTAATTGTGTAGTTCATAGGTACATTTTATTAGATTGAGGAAGTTTCTTTTTTCTAGTTTATTAAGTTTTTGTTTATCACAAAAAGATGCTGGATTTCGTGAAGCACTATAGTACTTGTTGCGTGAAATACACTGATTTTATGTTTTCTCATTTTAATAGGCTAAAAGGGAACTTTCATTATAGCAATAGTTGCGTACCCATGTGCCAGAGATTTAGTTGATTTGCTCCAATAAGGACATTACTTCCTGGTGAGCAACTGAAATTACAATCAGAATAAACTCATGGTAATTTACCACTATTCTTCATGATTTATCTATTTCCTCACATAACAAGTAGGAAGATTAATTAGGTAAATAATAAGAATCACCAGTTTTACATTCTGCAAGTCTTTACCTATAATATTAACATATGAAGCTCACTCAGGGGTGTTGTAATGATTTTGGTTTAAAATTTGAAAAAGGAGATACTTCCAAAGATTAATATTAGCTCTTTCGATACAGTAGACTTCCTTGGTGCATTAGGAAGCTTATATGAAGATTTCACCTGTAGCTAAGGTTATTTAATCCAAAAGGGAATGTTCTTTCACTCAGAAACTGGAAAAATAATTTCAAAATAAGGTTGAGTCCCACAAAGCCTATTGTGAGATAAGGTTTGAATCAAACTTCTACTACCTGACTGCAGACCTCTTTCTCTGTACCTTCTCTCTCCCCTTATGTATGTCCTTGGGAGTTAGTATAGGTGTTTGATTCTCTGAATGAGAATAAACGGTCATATTTGCAGCTTACATTGGCAGAAAACCCTGGAAGGCAACCAAGTATGGGATGTCAAAACTCATTCTTGACTGTTGTGGTAGATTTACATGCCAGAGCTTTAAAGTCTGCTCACAGAGAAGATATTTCTGTAGTTGTTTGATAATTTTATGAGTATCTGAGTGTCTCTTCCTCAGAGTTCATTTAAAGTTCCAAACTGAGAAAGAAGTAGCAAGATTCCCTGACACTGGCTATACTATTGCAGGGTACTTTCTCAAATTTACTAGTCCTCTCTCTTGTTTATGAGGGATTTGGAGAAAAGTTGTGACTCTATACCTTAGGAACTCACCTTAGGATTTAGTTTACTAGACTTGTATGTTTCAGGTGTTGTTAACTCTATACAAGATTGATTAATACATAATAGAATGGCCATCTTTTCTGAGTCCTAGGCCTCCCACAGCAAATGATCTAACACCAGAAATTCATCTATGTCTTTCTTATTACAGGATATATTTCTAATATTTCAGTGCCACTACTCGCATATCTCCCTAGGATCCTCCAACTTCCTTTAAACATCCCCCATGTACAATGATTCTGGTGTTCTTTTCATTCTGCATATTTTTCATGATGTTGGTTAAGAGAATATTTTCTGCCCTTTGTAGTAGTGTAGAGCTAAGTGGTCACATGATAAACGTGAAAATCTTTTTTAAAAAATTAACTTATTTAGGAAAAATTACATACAAGCAGTTTACTCATTTTAAGATCAAACACTTTGGCAAATGTTCACATCTCTGTAAGCTCCATTAAAATCAAAATATAAAACGTTTTCATATGCTGAGGAAATTCTTTTGTTTTCTACTGCAATAAATCTTCCCACCATCTGCAGGACACCTCTGATCTTATTTTTATCAAAGTCTATGTGCTGTATCGGCTTAAAGTTTTCATATAAATGGACTCATGCACTGTGTCCCATTATGGGTGACTTCCCTTTAGCATTATAATGTTTTAAAGATCCAACTATTTGAAGGATATGTCAATAATTATTCTCTTATACACTAATGATACTTTATATAAATATAGTTTGTTTATCTGTTTACCCATTGATGGCATTTAGATTATTTCCAGTTTGGAATGAATAATGAATAAAGTTGCTATGAACATTCGTATGCATGTGTATATGTGTTTCTGTGAATATATATTCTTTTGTAGTCTTTGCTACACAGAAATTTGGCTTGGATGTTTAGAATAACAATGCTACACATCCATGCCCAGAAGGTATGATAGCATTTATTACTCATGCAATGAAAGTTTCTTGGGAAAGAAGGACAAGCATACAACCTGGTACAGAATAGTTTGAGCAAGGTGTGGCGGTGGGGCCTCTAGTTTTTATTGTGATTAGGGAATGGAACCAAGATGAATGTTCCAAAGGGGTGAAGCTTGTGTGGTTAGAACTTGCACTCTGGTGCCCAAAGGGATTTTGCTCAGGTTTGCCCTGATAGGGGTAACAGGGAAATGAGGAGAGGTGGGGCTTGAAAGGTGTCAGTGGTGAAACATAAAAAAATGGAGTCAGAGTCCTTTTTAACATTTCTTTTCTTTTGGTATAAGTGCCTGGGAGTAGAAATGTTGGTAATAGACTGAGTAAATAACCTTCTATAAAACTACCAGTTTTGTCAGCCATAAATAAACTGAATTGCCTTACATCGTCCCTAAAATATACTGTTCTTAGTTTTAATTTTAGCTACTCTAATAGATGTGAAGTATTGTTTAATTGTGATTTCCTTTTTTTTTTTAACTTGGTGTCAAATTTTAAGTGTTTATTGGTCATTTATGTGTCTCTTCGGTGGATTGTCTCTTTGAATCATTCCTTTATAAAAATTGAGTTTTCTTTTACTTATAGGTTTGCAAGACTTCTATATATTTTCTGGATATGTTTTCTGTCATATATGTTTCTAATATTCTCCCCTGCCTTTAAATTGCTTTCTAATTTCCTTTATAGTATCTTTTAAGCAGCAGAAGATTTTGATTAAGTCAAATTTATCAATGTTCAAGAGTAATATATTTTATATACTAAGAAATATTTGCCAAAGTGTCTCAGATATTTTCTTCTGTTTTATTCTAGGTGTTTCATAGTTTTAACTTTTCTGTTTAGGCCTAAAATCCATTTTGAATTAATTTTGCTTTATAGTATGAGGTGAGGGGTAAGGTTATTCCTTTGTTTAATACAGACATCTAATTGTTCCAGTGCTATTGGTTTTTAAAAATCCTTTTGCAATTTGATATCCTTAGCATTTTTGTCAAAAACTAATTGACCATGAATAAGTCTACTTACATCTTGTTTATTATGTTTTAAAAATGTAGGTGTCCATCTTTATATCAATGCTGTACAGTCTTGATTTACGAAGTATTACAGCAGGACGTGAAATCAGGTAGGAAAAGTTTCAACCTGTTCTTTTTAGACTCTGTTTTAACTATGTCAGTCCTTTATGTCTCTGTATGAATTTTAGAATCAGTTTACTAAGTCCTGCCAAAAAACTCTTGTGGGATAAATGGGGATTGCATTAAATCTATAGGTTGCCTTGGTTAGTCTATGCCTTGGTATAATTTTCTTTGAGCTTTTTGTGGTTGGAGTTTGTTGAGTTTCTTAGATATGTGAGATTGCGGTTTTTAATGAATTTGGAAAAATTGTGGCCATTTTTTTCTTGAATAGTTTTTTCAGTCTTTCCCTTTCTCATCTCTCCTTCAGGAGCTACTGCTTCAACATATTTGGCTCCTTGAAATTACCCTATAATTCACAGATGCTTGTAATTTTTAAAATTATTTATTCTGAAGTTTATATTTGATAGGACTCGCTCTATATGTAATTCACTTACTTTGTCATCCATAATATATTATCTAAAATCAATCCTATCCAGTATATTTTTAATCTCACATATTTTAACTTTCATCTATAGAAGTTCTATTTGAGAATGTGTTATCTCATTCATGTCTCATTCATGTCTCCTAATATATTCAATATTCTTTTAGTTTCTTGAGCACACAGATAGATATAGCTGACAGTGTTCCTGTTTACTATTTCACTGATGCTATTTCTTGATCATTTTTAATTAATTGATTTTTCTCCTCATTATGGATTGTATTTTTCTGTTCGTTTCATGTTTGGTAATTTTTGATTGTTTAGCAAACATTATGAATTTCACCTTTTTATATGTTAGCTGTTTTATATTCCTATAATTATAGTTGAACTTTGTTTTGAGGTGTGATCAGCCTACTTGGAAACAGTTTGAAACTTTCAATTCTTGCTTTAAAGCTTTGTTGGGTGAGATGGGACTAGAACTGTATTTAGTTTAAGGTTAATTTTCCACACTATTGAGCCATGACTCTTCTTCATACTCCAGCAGATGGCTCCCAAAATATGAAGTGTCCCATTCTGGTTATTGGCAGTAGGAACTCTTTCCAGGTCTGTGTTTGATCTGAGCACTGTTGCTATGTTCCCTTAGGCTGGTTCTGTTCCTGGCCTTTCCTCACGTGCATTCTCTGACCTGTGCTTGGCTCAAGATTTGAGGAGCCCAAATGCAACCTCTGGGACTTTCCCTCCATGAATTTTTTGCCCCTGTGGTACTCTCCCATGCGAATTGTAATTTCTGATCCTTTTGGAGGCAGCTGGCTCCATATCGTATCCTCAACTTGGGGTAACTTCTGAGCTCTTTTGGGGCTCCCTGTCTGCATGGCCACCTGTATACTCCCCGCCGTAAGCTGAGCAATCACCATGCTCACCTCATTTGTTTGCCATCTTTCAAGCATTATGGTCCTTTGCTGCTTGATGTCCAATGGCCTGTCTGTCATTGTTTAATCTATTTTGTCTGGTGTTCGGGTTGTTTGGATTGGAAAGTTATCCTTGGGCCTTGTTAATCCATCTTGATTAAAAGCAGGGAGGATTCTTTTAATGATGGTGTTCATAGTTGATAGGGACATAATGAAATGCACACTCATACATTTATGGGGTTATTAAACTTCTATAATTTATTGAAAAGCACTTTGGCAATATATTTATAGTAAAATATTCTATCTTTCCAAATTCTACTTCACAGAATATGTTCTGATGAAATAATTTGAAATATTGATAAAGGTTTATGCAGAAAGCTGTGCGTTATAGCATTTTTCTATACTAATAATAAATTATGCTGTGTATTTTTTGATGGACTGTTATGGAGCCATTTAAAAGAGCATTTGAGAAGCATATGAATTATGGTTAGATTCTTATAATATATGTGGGGTAAGAAAACCAAATTATGAAATTGCAAAACTGTAAGACTTTACTTATATGAAAGAGTACATAGAGAAGGATTGAAATGTACTAAAATATGGATAGTGGGTATCTGTACTTTGTGTGATGGATATTGTGTTATCTTCAATTTTCTTTAATGCCTAAATTTTTGATAACAAACATTATTTAATTTTATAATATTCATGTAAAGACTGATATTGAGATAAATTCTTTTTTATAATTATTAGAGTATTTTGTAGTTTAATACTGATTTTTCTAAGAAACAAAATTTGAAGTCCTAAACTCATAGGAATAGAAAGATTGTTTTAGAGATCATTTATAATCATCAAGGCACTTATTTAACAGGTTTTTTCAGGTAGGCATTATTTTATCAGTTATCGTAAAGATTCTCTGTGGGGGAAAGGCCACGTTAAAAAAAGGTACCATCATTAGAGCAAAAGATAAATTCTGCAGTGGTGTCCCTGCAGTTTTGAACTGTAGATTAAATGGAAATCTGGGAAGAGGCAGGATATAGAATTTGTAATTAAGCTCAAGTGTTTCTTTAAACTTGTCTCTCCTATCTTAATATGTTAATTGGAATTATAGAAGGTTAAAAATAAAGTTAATAATTGCAAATTGCAAGAACTTTGTGTTCTGTGTTGCAAGTTGTTGGGCTTGGGCAGTCTCTTCCTTTGATCTGGGAAAGCTTGAGAAAGGAATTGTTTAAGGTGATGTTGCTGGAAAGGGCTACACTGTTACACTTCGGATATCTAATATTTTTCTATACAGTAAACAAAACTGCATCTCCTCTGATTTGGGGGAGTCTCCTGAGAGAAAGGTTTTTGTTCCTTTCCTAAACATTTAAGGGAACAGTTTTACTTTCTTCTTGGTGAGATTTCTCTTTTATGGGAGTAGCTGCTGATAGTAGACCAGGTGCAGGAGCCAGAAGCTGGAGGGGATTTCTGGAGCGACTTGGTGAGACCTTGTAGTTGGCAATATTTTTCAAGGACTCCTGGCAATATTTTGAGGAAGAGACAACTTTTTAGACCAAGGCACAAAACCCTGAGAAGGACTGATAACTGCTGGGAGCAAAATTTGAACAGACTAGGTATAGAGCTCTAGGACACCTGTGGTAGACCTGATTCTCAGAGGAAGTATTAGCAGCCTGGCAGAATACAAATAAACTTGAGACACCACACCTGGTTCCATCAATTGTGATCAAGGATCTCTTGAGGGTAGATGAGCACTGCCTGGCAAGTAAGTTCCAAGTGTTTATAATTTCAGCACCAGCATTTATGTGACCTCAATGGGATCCACAGGCTGGTGAAATCTAGCTTATGCCAGTTACTTCCACATGGCATTAGCCTGTTAAAGTTAGCAACATAAAGTTGGTCTGATTTTAAATTCTAGAAAACAAAATACTGTCACATCAAAGACAATACAATATCTTAATATGTAGAGCAATATGAACATTTCAAGAGATTTGTCTATTCCATCTTGTCCCATCTAATGCAGTGTGATTATCAAATATATCTCATTTTGAAGAGGTCACCCTACCAAGTATTCTTTGTCTTAGTTATTGGATTGCTTTTCTATAAAAGAGGGCATTATGTGTTAGGTAGTAATCCATTACTTCATGGCAAGAACCTGCATCTCAAAGCAGTAAGACCTCCTAAAGTTAGTTGTGTTGAATTTTCTGCTTTTTAGCTCAAGACTTCTATTTTCAAACAGAAAGATTTGGCATTATGTATTTTAGTATACAAATCACAATGTCAAAAGGAGATTAATTTCTGTGCATCTGTTGTCTCATTGGAAAAATGACAAGTGAAAGATAATGCTGCCTGGTTAAGTGACAGTTATGTTTTAAGTTGTTTGTAGTTCTTAAAATCAAGAAATACATACACCTAAACTGAGCCAGATCAGTATATTAAGGGTGTAACAAGATAAGGCAATATGAATAAAACATGTTAGAAATGAGTAGCTTTTAAACTATTCTTCCTTTCACTTTTATTCTTGCTGATTTCCTTCATTAATAAGAATTACGTTTTTACCAATAGTCAAATAAACCAAAATACCAACACCCTCAGTAAACTATGCTATCACTGCAATGCATACACTTCCAAGGGTATGTATAAAAATTCTTCTGAAAGCAGGAAAGTTAAAGCCACAAACTGGATTTCCCTAAAAGTTGTTTCAACAGTAGTTTCAGGCAAAAAGGAGGAGTTCCTTAATTCTTCTCTCATTGAGAGGAAAGTGAAAGAAGAGTTACTGCATGTGATGATTTACAATTTTATGAAGGATTGTGAATACCTTGAAGAACCATTCTATATTTGTTTAGTTTGCTAGCTGATCAAATTTTTATCAATTTATTTGCTAGCTGATCAAATTTTATCCAAAATCTTTCTATTGGCTAGATCATTATTTGTTAGAGATGTTTATTTCTTACAATAGAAAATTCCACTGTAATTCTTAATGTTGTGAACAAGGTTTGGCTTAAGATTCTTGCATACTAGAAAATTCCAGCAGGATTTGTGACATAGAAGGTAAGAAATTTCATACAAACAACCTCAAGAGAAATATGTGTAATTATTTTCCACAGGAATTTTGTCAATCATTATTAATCTTTTTGTAACCACTTTCAGAGGTCTTTGTAGTAAGGGAATCAAGAAAATAGATATCATTTGGCTTGAGTTCTGTCAAAAGCAGGTCCTTGACACAGAGATTTGGCTATGTGGTTTATTTGGGAGATCACAAGAAGTGCAGGGGAGAAAAATGGAGAAAGTAAAACAGGGAAAGGAGAAAAGCTAATAGTGTGTGTGTTAATGAGAGTGGTAGTGGGGGCGTCTAAGTCTAGATGGGTTGGAGAAATCTCTGAAAAGCCATGCAGGAATCTTCTGAATTCTCCAGTGAAAGATGCGGAGACTGGATGTTTATTAATCCCATTTCCCTTTGACTGAGAACTGCCCTCAAGCCTGTCAAATCCTCTGTCCCTCTGGGTTGCTCCTGAGTCCTCATTCATGTGGGTTGAGGGACATCCCGGCTACATACCACAGGGACAATTCCAATGTGTTGCATTTGTATCTGGAGTAAGATTGTGGAATGCTTTATACTCTGTCATATTCTAACTCTGGCATGTTAGTTGATGCAAATGTAGTGGCATGGTGTCAACCCTCTTACAAAGAACAGCGATGATGTCTTAAAATATAAGCTTGGTTTCTGTGGAAAGGACTGAAAATAGCAGTAGCTTATACAAGACAGAATTTTTTCTACTCAAATATACAAGTTCAAGCTCATGAACTGAATAATCAAAGGTCCAGGAGTCTTCTCATATGTCCTTCTGCTCTCCTGACACATTACCCTGCTCACATGGACTAAGATGGCCTACAACTTGTCTACACTGAACTATCAGAAAGTGAGAAAAGGGAAGAGAAATGTACATATTTTTCTTTTAAGACCATAGCTCAAAAGTTACTCATGTAATTTTCCCTCTTCTGTTGGTGCCTGGAACTTAGTCCTGACTCCACAGAAGACTTATAAGGATTACCCTAGGTTTGGGTTATCACTTGCCCACCTAAAAATTATTTTACCATGGAGAAAAGGACAGCAGATATCAGAGGACAAACAGCAACTTCTGCCATTGACTCCAGCTTGATTATAAGCATCTTCTGGGGAAGATGTGTCCATACTTAGTTTCAAAAGGGAATCTTTGAGTTATGTACAATTATAGTTTAATGCTCTTTAATGCCTTTGTGATAGCTTTAAAACTTTCCTGAATATTGTGTGTGTGTGTGCCTGCATCTGTGTATGTTTCATTGTGTTTATATTTTTAAAGTTATAGAGTTGTTTTTACTCTGTTAGGATAATTTATGCTTGGGGCAATGATCTTATGTAGTTATGGGAACTTACATATGTATATATTCTTACAAGTTACCTACCATAGCAAATTGCTTCTATACTATATTCCAGTGTCTTTGTTGACTACTCTGTTTTCTTTCCATCTTTTTGTCTGTCTCTCTCACCGTCTCTCTCTCTGCCTCTCTCTCTCTCTCATACACACACACACACACACACACACACACACACACACACCTTTCTAAATTTTTTGTTTTTATTTTTTGTGGTACTGGGGATTTACCCAGAGCCTCTTGCATGCTAAGTAAGTACTGTACCACTGAGATACACCCCAGTCCTACACATACACCTTCAGAAGACTTTTGTTTATTGCCTATTTGACTGATAATTATCCAGCAAAATAACACAATCGATAATACTTTCTTTGTATAAACTTTGTTTGGTTGAAAGTTTAAAAATTAGATTTTCTCTTTATAATTTGCTTTCTCTCTTGGTACATTCAGTAAGGATCTGAATTTCTCTTTTTGCTTGCTTTTTATTTCTCCTGCCTTGCCCATATCTTTCAAAAAAGGGGGGCGTTTTTACCTTATCACTTAAGAATGGGATCCTCTCTCATGAGTTTATTGGAAGGCTAAATATGCCTCTTTTCATAACTTGAAAATGTTTTCTACATTCATAATTTTAAAACAGAAGAACTGGTCACTGGGACACCACTGCTAATTGCTGGAAAGAGAAGTAGCTGTGTTTCTGAAGGTTGGGAGATGCAGCTATACCTACACTGATAGATAACTCATGTGTATATGATGGAGTTCACTATAATCCTTAATATTGTCATAGTGGTTTTGATTAAAATTCTTTAAATACCAGGAATGTGGATAAAGATGGGTCATAGGGAAAACTTCCAGACAAGACCCTTAGGACCTTTGCTGTAGATTCTGTACTAGTTGTGTTTCAGATCAGAATAAGGACCATGATGACTCAGATTCCTGGGAACCGCTGCACTTAGCCTTTGGGGAGGAGGAGCTGTGGATTTCCACGGAATCACTGTGTTCTGCACTACCGAAGAGGTGCCCGGCAGCAGCAGAGCAGAGGCAGGGGGCCCCTTTGGATAGTGAGCAGCAGAGATGGGAGCAGCTGCCTTTTCTTGGGAAGGTGAGAGTGGTGTGCAGTGTAGAGCTACAAATGTTGTAGCACAGCTGAGTCGGCTTTGGTGAAGTAGCGAGATGAGCTTTTCAAAGTGATGTATTGTTTATTATAAGGTAGTGGTGCCTAATTGCAGTTTAGGATATGAAATTTCTAGAGAGCTAAAAGCTGACTGAAATACTAGCTTACATAGGGTTTCTCTTTTGACTCATCTATTATCTCCTTTAAAAATTATTTTATGATTATGATTCTCATTTTATGGATGAAAAATCTGAGAGCTACAGGGTGACATGACTGATAGATCCCCCATCGGCAAGTTCAGAGGAAGCAGTTGGCTGTCTTCTGGGTTGCATTCCATCTGTGAAATCCAGGATGGATGCCGGTGGAACTCACTAACACAGCTAATAACAACAAGAGAAGCAAATAGAAGGGCTCAGTCCCCTATTCTTGATTTCTTGATTTCTCCTTCTGAGTCCTACTTGCAAGCCACAGCTCTGTTACTCATTGCACCAGAAGCTGAAGACGGGGTACAGCCCCCTGCTTTGGGCTCAGCCAGAATTCCCAGTCCTCAGCAGATTGGTGGGTGTGCTTCCCAAGGAACCCCAACCTGCAGAAGTCTGCCTGCTCCTCACCTCCTCTAGGGACAGCGACAGTAACCATGTGAAGCCTTTGCAACCAAGGCGTTGTGTACTGGGCAAGGCTCTTCTCATGCTTTGCTGTATTTAATCCTGCGGCACACCTGCGGATATTGGTTGTAACATTGCCCCATATACCGCTGCAAGACCCAGAACTTGGAGAGGTTCAGTCACTGCCCAAGGTCACAAGGTTCATTAGTAGCAGGGCCAGGCTACAGGCCACATCAGCCAATACCCGGAGTCCCGACTCTGATCATTTATGTGTCCCCATCCCTAGGGGCACTGGGTCACTTGGACATGCCTCCTGCTCTGACCCAGTGACTGGCATTTGCTTCCCATAAGAGAACATCATGAATATCCCGGAGGTACCCACACTCCTTCTGTGTCCGTTCTGCTGCCATCAAACAAGAAGGGAAGTTTTTCCTTCTAGGATTGAGTTCTTGTTTCTTAGTCAGCGCTATTTCTCCAAATAGACATTTAAAGGACCAACTTCTGTGTTCCTACTCATAATTCATTCTGTCTCTTTTGCATTCCTCTGTCACACCCCTAATTTTCCATTGAAATTTACTTATGAAAACTCTCTCAAAGAGAGTGGGATTCCAAGCTGATATTAACTTGTTGTTGTATGTTTCACAATCAATCTTTACAATGTCCTTATCCTTTTGAAATAATACCCAAAAAAACTGCACAGAAAATACAACTGAAGGCAGAATTATTTTTCAAACAGTTGAATGATCTCTATCAAATTGTATTCTAGGAACTAATCAAGATTTCTGATTTCAGTGACATATTGATTTTATTGATTTCCATTCTCTGTTCAGGACCTTTCTATACTTCTTGTCTGCAACTGATCATATTTTAAATATACAAAGATTATTAAATGATAGTCACAAGTGGATACTAAAAATTATTTACGAAACATATTGCACTGCATATGAAACTCAAATCTGTTGATTAATTGGTAAGGCCAGTGTGTAAATGTGTGTGCATGAGAAAATTTACATATGTGATTTAACATATAGATTATATAAACTTACTTAAATTATATAATTATAGGAAAGACATGAAATTACCTATGTTTGTAGGTCCACATGTAAAATCACATATATGAGTTGAATATATCATATGTACTAATGAATTTATGAGTTTTACATATATGATTAAACCTATTTAAACAAATCCTGGGTATGCTTGAAGTCTGGAAGTGCTGGGGCCTCTTCCAAGAACCTGCTCATCTACTGAAGGTAAATCTGTGTAACTTCTGTTCTCCCTGACACTGCCTGGAAAATCCTCCCACTGCTAATCTGAGAACAGAGTTAGGAGAGGACTGAGCAGACTCAGGGTGATGAGATCTGAGTGCAATCCTGAGGTATTTAATAGGTCTGTCCAATGGGAAGTTGGGACCAAATCTGAATGATCTGGAGTCACTTCTACCTTATAAGGGAGGGCTGTGATGACTTTCCTGACTTGATCTGTGGTTCCTGAGCTTCAGTGTGCAGTCAGATATACCTCATGTGATCTGACATGGACCTGCTCAGGCATCTTCAGTGGTGTTACTGACTATTTTAGGGAATGAAGAGACCTATGACTTCTCAGTAATTTGTAAACTGAGTTGGTTGTATGCAGCTAGAAAGTGACAGAAGCAGGAATAGAACTTTACTTTCGTGTTTCCTACTTTATTTGCTTTCCTATTACATCTCACTCTACCTCTCCTCTTCAGTTGTGTAATGTACCCTCCTTTTGCCAGCCAGAGTGGGAAAGTACATTGATAGGCAAGCCTATCGGTACTATGTACTTTGAGCTAATACTCTGCTACCCTATTTTGGATAAGTAAACATGGAGCATAAATGTATTCTTTTTATTTTAGGTGCGATAGTTTAAAAGTTCTACCTGGTTGGCAGTGTGCTTTCAGCCTCATGTCATTTTGCACGGTTGATGTATGAGCCCATCTCTTCTTGCCCTCCTCCCTTCAGTAAATTGGGTTTATAATAGAAACACTAACTCAATGTTAACTGAAGTGATACTGTCGAGGGATATGATAAGACTGCTGGGTGATGTTTTATGGTAATGGATTCTCTTTGGGCTTCCTTTTCAAGATCATGAGGTGAAACTTCACCCCTTAGAAGGCAAACAGAAAGTGTAGAATCCATAGCAGAAGGAAATTTAGGGCAAATTATATCTGCGTTGTATCTTCATTACCAGCTTGATTGAAACAAACAAATGATGTTTGCCTAAAATAACATGGACAAGATTTTTTTTTTAAAAGAATCTCTAGGTAGAGAGGGGGACCTATAATATAAATCATTATATTGCTTCACATGTAAATGTTACCTTCCTATGGTGTTGGTTAGCATAGCTCCGAAGATTGCATTCATAGGAACATCTTTATTGTAACTCTTTACAGCCATGGTTACAATATATAAATCCTTTTCTTGCTTTCTCTTACCCAAGACAGACAAAAAACAGTGTGTCATCATGCGTCTTATTCACTGAGTCTGGTACCTTGTGACTTCTGGCTCTTCCCCAGTCAAAATGACTTTGAAAGGTAAACATTTTGAGTTGATTTGGGACATTTAGGCAGCGACAACAACACAACTAATGCCACTCACGAAAGAAGAATCCCAGAACTTGTTTAGAAAGTGAAAAGAATGATGGAATAATTGTGTTCAAAGCAAGGGGAAGTATTTTGAGGAGAATTAATGACAATGTATCTTTTACTATAATTAATATTTTCAATTTAAACATTCACCATAACTTCTTTTTTTTAAATTTTTTAATTATTTTTACCAAGAACATGTATTGGTACATTTTATACATAATGATCATAATCAACATGGTTATTTTGTACCTGTACACGATACATCTTGGTTCCCCCCCGCTCTTCCTCCCCTTCCCCTCCCCTCCCTTCCATTCACCCACCCCTCCCTATTTGCAAAAAGTGTAGCTACACTTTACCATTTTTTCCCCTTTCATCTTACTTTTCTTTTAACCTTCTTCTTTATCCCCCTTTTCCCTATCTAGTTCTCTCTTTTGAATACTATCTCTCTTTTTTCTTTTTTAAACAAAATATCTATTCTACTCCTTTGTCCTTATTTACACTTATGGTTTCTCATATCAGAGAAACAATTCAATGTGTACTA